>ML250880.1:342612-365569 GCA_005239495.1 Nicotiana undulata | reverse complement strand
ACTAATGCCCCCGCTGCTTTTATGGAGTTGATGAATCGGGTATTCAGGCCTTATCAGGACTCCTTTGTGATCATGTTTATAGATGATATTTTGATATACTCTCGCAGCCGAGGGGAGCATGAGCAGCACCTTAAAGTCGTCCTCCAGACTCTAAGAGATCGGTAGTTGTATGCCAAGTTTTCTAAGTGTGATTTCTGGTTGAGTTCTGTGGCATTCTTGGGCCACATGGTATCGGCAAAGGGCATTCAGGTGGATCCGAAGAAAGTTTCAGCAGTTAGAGATTGGCCTAGGCCCACGTCAGGCAAAGAGATTTGGAGTTTCTTGGGCCTAGCAGGCTATTATCGCCGGTTCGTGGAGGGGTTTTCATCTATAGCAGCCCCTATGACCAAGTTGAAGCAGAAGAGTGTTCAGTTTAGATGGTCGGAGGAGTGCGAGGCGAGCTTTCAGAAGCTCAAGACAGCATTGACCACAACACCAGTGTTAGTACTGCCCACAGGCTCAGGTACTTATACCGTGTATTGTGATGTTTCGCGAGTTGGGCTTGGTGCAGTGTTGATGCAGGATGGGAAGGTTATAGCCTATGCCTCACGTCAGCTGAGGATTCATGAGAAGTACTATCCAGTCCATGATTTGGAGCTTGCAGCTATTTTTCATGCCTTGAAGATTTGGAGGCACTATTTGTATGGGGTACCGTGTGAGGTATTCACTGATCACAAGAGTTTGCAATACTTGTTTAAGCAAAAGGAATTGAATATGAGGCAGAGGAGGTGGTTAGAGTGACTGAAAGATTATGATATTACTATTCTCTATCATCCGGGAAAGGCCAATGTGGTGGCTGATGCCTTGAGCCGGAAGTCAGTCAGCATGGGTAGTTTGGCCTATCTAACAGTTGGTGAGCGACCTTTGGCTTTGGATGTTCAGGCATTAGCCAATCGATTTGTTTGATTGGAGGTTTCTGAGGGCGGTAGTGTTTTGGCCCATACCGTCGCCCGTTCTTCATTGTATGATCGCATTCGCGCCAGGCAGTATGAGGATCATCATTTGTGTTCTCTTAGGGATGCGGTTCGGAACGGACGTGCCAAGAAGGTCACCGNGTGAGTTAATATTGCAGGAGGCCCATAGTTCCCGGTATTCCATTCATCCGGGCGCCGCGAAGATGTACCAGGACTTGCGGCAGCATTATTGGTGGCGTAGAATGAAGAAGGATATTGTGGCTTATGTGGCTCGATGCTTGAATTGTCAGCAGGTTAAATATGAGCACCAGAGACCCAGTGGTTTGATGCAGCAGATTCAGCTTCCCGAGTGGAAGTGGGAGCGTATCACGATGGATTTTGTAGTTGGACTCCCACGAACTCAGAGGATGGTTGATGCAGTATGGGTTGTGGTACATAGGCTGACCAAGTCGGCACATTTCATCCCGATGGCGGTTTCATCTTCAGCTGAGAAGTTGGCTCGGATCTATATGAGAGAGATTGTCGGATTGCACGGTGTGCCCCTATCTATCATATCAGACCGAGGTACGCAATTTACCTCCCCTTTCTGGAGAGTATTTTAGCGAGAGTTGGGCACACAGATCGAGTTGAGCACCGCATTTCATCCCCAGACGGACAGACAGTCCGAGCGTACTATTCATACTTTGGAGGATATGTTGCGGGCATGTGTTATTGATTTGGGTGGTTCATGGGATCAGTTCTTGCCCTTAGCAGAGTTTGCCTACAACAACAGTTACCAATTGAGCATTCAAATGGCTCCGTATGAGGCATTGTATGGTAGGCGATGTCGGTCTCCAGTCGGATGGTTTGATCCCGGGGATGCTAGATTATTGGGTTCTTAGTTAGTCCAAGATGCCTTGGATAAGGTGAAGATTATTCAGGATAGGCTTCGTACAGCTCAGTCCAGGCAGAAAAGTTATGCGGATCGTAGAGTTCGAGATTTAACTTTCATGTAGGAGACCAGGTGTTCCTTCGAGTGTCACCGATGAAAGGCGTGATGAGGTTCGGAAAGAAGGGCAAGTTCAGCCCTAGGTACATTGGCCCATTGAGATTTTAGATAAGGTAGGAGAGGTGGCCTACAGACTTGCCTTGCCACCGCATCTATCAGCAGTGCATCCAGTGTTTCACATATCTATGCTCCGGAGATATATTGCAGATCCATCTCATGTCCTTGACTTCAGCGGTGTCCAATTGGACAAGGATCTGACTTATGAGGAGGAGCCAGTAGCCGTATAAGATAGGCAGGTTCGCCAGTTGAGGTCGAAGGGTTATCCTTCGGTCCGTGCTTAGTGGAGGGGTCAGCCTGCCGAGGCAACTACTTGGGAGTCTGAGTCCGACATGAGGAGTCGTCATCCTCATCTTTTCTCAGACTCAGGTACTTTTCTATGTCCGTTCGAGGACGAACGTTTGTATTAGAGGTGGAGATTGTGATGACCCAAAAGGTCATCCTGAGTAATTCTGGCTAAATATGTGTTCTGAGGCCCTGAAAGCCTCAATTAGTCTCACCTCGATATACGTGCGCAGCCCGGGCAGGTAGCCGGGAAGCTTCTATGTGAAAATGTGATAAAAATGGAATTTTTGAATTGAATAATTGAATAAAGTTGACTTTGGTCAACATTTTTGGTAAACGGACCCGGACCCGTGATGTGACGGTTGCGGAGGGTCCGTAGGAAAATATGGGACTTGGGTGTATGCCCGGAATCGAATTCCGAGGTCCCAAGCCTGTGTAATGAATTTTTAAAGAAAATTGTTTTCAGAAAATAATAAATGAATTTGAAAGTGAATAATTATGTAAAAACCTTGATACCGGGCCTGTATTACGGTTTCGGAGCCCGAAACATGTTTAATATATGTTATGTGTCCTATCTGGGAAATTTGGTGTAAAACAGACTTGAATTGATTGGTTTCGGATCAAAATGAGGAAACAAATGGAGCTAATGAAGGTTTGATGTTTTTTGAAGAATATGAAATTTGGCTTGGAGAGTGATGTTATGTTCCCGAGGTCCGGATGAAATTTCGAGAACGGGAATAGTTCCGTTGTGTCATTTATAACTTATCTGCAAAATTTGAAGTCATTTCGAGGAGTTTAGGCCGGTTCGGCGCATTGAAGCGAATTCTAGAATTTCAAAGTTCTTAAGTTTGATTAATTTGGTTTTGGGGTTTGATTTCGAGTTCCATTGTTTCTTTTCATGTTCCGGAAGTTCGAGCGAGTCTGTATCGTGAATACAGACTTGCCGGTGCTTTTGGACGGGGTCCCGAGGGGCTCGGGGGTGTTTTAGACCCCCGGGAGCTAAGTTGGAAAAACCATAAAATCTGCTATCTGGTTTCCTTCTCTGCGATCGCAGAAGGTGGGTTGTGATCGCATCCCGTTTCTTACGATCGCATTGAGTCGCGTCTGGTCCAGGTGAGTTTGTTCTTCGCGATCGTAGGACCCTTGCCGCGATCGCAGAGGTCTTGCCAGTTATTCTTCGCGAACGCAGAGGTCTGGACAGTTGGCCTTCGTAGTCGCAGTCCTCTTTTCTCGACCGCAGTGAAGAAATCACTGGGCAGTGTTATAAAATACGGGACTTAGCCTTATTCCTCCATTTTCATTTTCCTCTTCAAGATTTTAGAGAGCTTCTCAAAAGACCTTCCACTACTGTTATTGAGGTAAGTAAATTCCATAGTTTTACTAGTTTCAAACACTAATTCCTAGTTAAATTCACTACTAAATCATCTAAAAATCATAAAATTAGGTAGTAATTTTAGGGTTCTTGAGGATTTTTGGAATTCTCCATTCTAGGCCATGAATTCTTGTATAAATTACATAACCTCGATCCTTAGACTCCGGGTAGTTAATTCCTTCATGAATTTTCGAAAAATCCGAACGTGTGGGCCCGAGGTCGAATTTTAGTATTGTTGGAAGAATAGCAGAAGATGTATAATTTGGCTTGGGAATTGGTTTATTGAGTACTTATTGATGTTAATAAATCCATTATGTCTAGACATTCCCGATTCGGAGTTGGATTCGAGAGGAAAGGCTGTGATTGAGGCTTGACTTGCATTTTCTATGGAGCCGAGGTAAATGTTTGGCTTAACCTCAGCTTGAGGGATTAGGTATAGAGTCTTACTTGCTATGTGTAACTCATGTCCAACGTATAGGCGTGGTGATGAGTGCCTATGCGTTGCGGTCAAGCATGCCCGTGAGTCATTTGTGATGAAACTTACTATGCTCTTAATATTCTCCGCCCTGTGAGTAATTGGTGAATTAAAAAGTGATACCTTGCTGTTGTTTCATGACGTGGAGAGTTATTCAGTGACTTATGATAGTTGAGGCTTACATTGTTGAATTTATAATTCTGACGCGAGGCTGGTTATAGCTGAGACCCTTGTCGGGCATTTGTTGATGTTTTAATTGATGATTTCTCCTTGCCGAGGCAATAGAATTGTATTGATATATTTCCATGCACTTGAGACTTCTTAGTGTTGACTCTCACATTATATTGTTGCTTTGTTTTGATATATATATATATATATATATATATATGCACGAGGGGACATTCTCCTGCCGAGTGATTGTGAGGTTATGCACGAGGGGACATTCTCCTGCCTAGTGATTGTGAGGTTATGCACGAGGGGACATTCCGTGCTGAGTGTTATTATATATGCACTAGGGGAATTCCGTGCCGAGTGATTGTGAGGTTATACACGAGGGGACATTCCGTGTCGAGTGTTATTATATATGCACGAGGGGACATTACGTGCCGAGTGATTGTGAGGTTATACACGAAGGGACATTCCGTGCCGAGTGTTATTATATATGCACGAGGGGACATTCCGTGCTGAGTGATTGTGAGGTTATGCACGAGGGGACATGCCGTGCCTTTTCCCGTTCATTATCTGTTGAGAAGTTAAATATTTGCCTTGTCTTTACGTTTCAGTTATTACTCTGTTCTACTGTGCTGGCATTTTTGTTGCCCCTATTACCCGAGCCTGTTCTCCCCGTATCTGTCTTACTTGCTTATTTTTGTTGCCATCTTTCCTGTTATCATATAAAACTGTACAAGTACATATGTTGTTGTTGGTCCTAGCCTCGTCACTACTTCGGCGAGGTTAGGCTCGACATTTACTCAGTACATGGGGTCGGTTGTACTAATGCTACACCTGCTCTTCTTTATGTTGTGCAGACTATGCAGCCGGACCCGGTGATCACTGACGATCGGAGCATCTCATCAGTCACACAGGAGACTTCGAGGTAGACCCGCAGACGTTCGTGGGCCTTGACGTCACCTTCTACTATTCACTTTCAGCTCTGTCTTACTTTGTATTTCAAAGACAATCCTATGTACTTATTTTCAGACCTTTTGTTTGTAGTAATCTCTTAGACAGTTCGTGAGTATGTGACACCAGTTCTGGGATTTGTATACGGGTTTTATTTCGAAAGTGCTATGTTGTATTTTGGTAATTTTTTTAAATTTCATTGTGGGCTTCCGATGCCTTAGTCATCTTGTTCGTTTTAGCTGTTATTGAGTTTTATTTAGTTCAAACGTTGGCTTGTCTAGCGGGTTCAACGTTAGACGCAGTCATGGCCCGAAGGTGGGATTTCGGGGCGTGACAAGTAGGTCGTGGTTTTTTCACCTTTTGAGCCAGGTGTTTTCCACGTAAAATCAATGTGTTCTTTAAATTCTGTATTTATTATTCCGTAAATTGTAGGAGTTGGAACACATAGAAGAATATGGTCCTTGTATAACTACCGCACTCGAAAATTGGACACAACACAAATTACCCCCCTCTTGTGTGGTATTGACGTTTAGAACATCAACAAGTTACATGTTGTCCTAGACCTGACCTCCCTTTTTCGCGAACGCGACCTACTTCACGCATTCACGATGCCCAATCACCCAGAATCTTTGCGAATGCGTCCCCTTTCTTGCGAGCACGGAGCATAATCTTCACTAGTCGCCCAAAGACTCTTCGCGATCGTGAGAGCATGATTCACATCGAATCTGCAATCAACAGTGAGTGGAAGTGGTCGTTGAAAGAATAGTACCCAACTAGGAGTCGGGGTCGAATAAACTGGGTGTTATGATTGGATTTAGGAGTATATATTTGGAGAAAGCAAATGGGTTATCTAGATTGCACATCCACAACACAAAATTTGTTTTCTACTTCTACTGTTAATCTAATGGTTGCAAGATAAATGAAATAGACTAGAGATAAATGTTTTTAAAGTTTTTCCAATTGAGTAAAAGGCCTAGGGTTGTGACCATAACCTAGGTGTTTACCTATTGGGATAAAGATGTTAATCCTTGTTTTTTATATTGTAGCTCTCAAATCTACGTCACCCATTCAATAACTCTCGGTCAGAGAGTGATTTTGCCTAATTTAGCTCTCTCAAGTCCAAATGGGTATCAATCAAAACAGTGGATAAGAGCTCAAGTCGGATTATTACTATCTCTAGGTTGACCCTTTAATTTGGCTAATCAATCTCTCAATTGACCCAATTCCTTGTTAGCTAAGTTATCCTAGACTAGGTCCCTCTTTCAAAAGTAGAGACTAAGTCAAATAGGCAAGAATATAATATTTGCAACAATTAATTCAAAAATTGAAGCATGAAATAAGCTAAATAAACAACACCCAATCATAAATAAGCACTAAATTAGGTACCCATAAGGTTCACACACTACAGTTGGGTCAAAAACCTAGTAAAAGTCTAGCTACTCATAATGGGGTTTGAAGAAAATAAAGAGAAAAGCTAATTAAACTAATAATGGAAGATTAAAATGATGAAATCTAATGTAAATACACCAATATAATGTAAAAAGAAAAATGGCTACAATAACTTCAGATGTTCAAACTTGACCTAATTTTTTGAAACTCGTCTATTTATATAGGACCAAAATTCTTGGACAAAAATGCCCCTCGGGAGGTTCTACGACCGCACAATTCCATGTGCGGTCTGCAGATTTCTTTAGCTGGCAAGAAGTGGAGCTCTGCAACCGCACGTTTTTGAACTGCGGTCGCAAGGTAATCTTCTGCGGCCGCACAATTCTTGTGCGGTCCGTAATTCACAAAGGCTCCTGGACGTGGAATTTTTGCATACTCTCTGATCTTTGAATCTTAGACCAATTCTGCGGCCGCACATTGCTGAAAGGTATGCTACATTTTCCTTCTGAGGAGCGCTCATTTATTCTTCTGCGCCCTTTATTGCCTTGTGCTTCGAAACATTCCTTTTTAGTCGGATTTCATCTCGGGAGACCAAACTTCCAGCATTCCTGCAATTTTGCATAATTTCGTTAGCTCCAGGAACACATTTTAATACTTTTGGACTACAACAAAATCTAAAAGGCGCTAATAACCAGTCAAAATTCCCATTTATCAACTCCCTCAAACTTAAGTCTTTTCTTTTGCTCAAGCAAATAAATTAGTTCCTACCTCCAAAAGTTAAGGGTCATTTTAGCGATTCAAAGGTGAGCTATCCTCACATCAGTTAGGACCAACAATTACCCATATTACTCATGTATTATCAACAAGGTGACAAGTTAAACATTCATGCACATATAGTTCTAATGTGACATTTGAGCTTCAAGAATTGACTTTACTCATCAAGGACTCTTGCTCTATCATGTGGTCATGGTGGACTCCAAACTCTTCCTCATCTACTTTCCATTGGCCAGGCTCACTTAAGAAGTTTAGCACTAAATCCAAAGATTTATGAAAGGTTCACTCATCTCTCTAAAGAGAATGTCACAAGTACGACTTAATTAACTCATCACCTAATTTATAATTAGACAAAACAAAGGTAAAATTAGTTACTACATTTTTCAAGTTTGATTTGAATTAGTGTTAATGAACTAATTAATTTAATTTGGCCATAGGAGGCTTAAAATAGATTGGGCCAAACGACCCAAGCCCAATACCCCTCCTCTCTGAAACGGACCTAGCCCAAACCAACCAAACCTGTCCAGCCCCGTTACCCCCAAAACGACCCCGTTTTGAATGAAAGATCAATCCTAGCAGTTGATCTATTTAGATCAAACGACTGGGAACTAGTTACCCTTTTAATACATATATGTCCTAAACTCACCCCCTACCCTCATTTGCCAAACACTCTAACCCCCCACCACTCGTCTCTCTCTCTTCTCTAACCCTCCACCGGCCTCCGCCGTCTCCCTCCCATATGCGCCAACTGGAAATCGCCCACCGGCGGCGGAGATTCTCTAAACCATCCCAAAATTTTACCAGACGACCCTCTTCCTCCCCTCAACCACCTCCTAACATTAATTTCCCCCAAAAGCACCCAAAATTCTTCAATTCCATATCTAAAAAGTTAGAACCCTAAGTTTCCCCTACTGGCCGATTTCAAGAGCATCAATGACTCGCACCTACATGAGTCGATAGATCATGTTGAGAGCTATCGATTCATGTGGGTTTGGACAATTTCCAAGCCCCGCCGGAGTCCGGCCAAAATTCGGCAAGTCACCGAAATACGGTCAAATTCATTAGTACTCCTTTTCTTCCTATTTCTTTTAAATATTTCATGTCCAAAACCATTTTTGGTTGGTTTTAATTTTTCTCGTGTAAAAATGTGTTGTTTACTGATCAGTTTAGGATAAGAGCTAAATGATTCCACGCATGACTCGATTAATCAGATTGTGTGTTCATTTTTGTACTAATTACTACGATTAGGGTTTCGTTAATGTTCTGGCTAGATTAATCAGTAAGTTCTATTTGTTGATTATCGCATGTTAATTATTAATTTTGATATGCCTTTAGGTATTGACTAGTTAGGGTTTCCTAGATTGGATTTATCTCTAAATTAATAATCCATGTATATCAGTTTCATTTTTTAGACAACTCTATTTTCAAAATTTTTGTTCATGTATCACTCCCCTCCCTTATTCTCCTTAAGTACTGCATACTTAAATTAGTTCTTAGTATTAGTGGCATGTGCCTGTCATAAATCATAGGTTAGTAAGGATTTCACAATAACCTCCTTTTTAATCCATTCCTATTGAAATTTATTTTTCTAGATTATTGATTTTAGGGTTTTATATTATAGGTTTCTTTTGACTGATCATATTTAATTTAGGGTTCCCATACCCCCTTTAGCTATCTTGTCCACCCTAAAAGGCTATTAAGAAAGGTAATCAAATAATTAGCCTAAACCTAGGTTTGAAACTAATGACTAAGGCATAATATTGGATAATTAACTATGTCCAATGATCTAACTATTTTCATTAATTGACCGAAGTCCTAAAATAAATGAAAATTCAATTAATTATTTTAGAATTATCTAACTTCACTACTAAAGAAACTTAAACTTCCTACTACTAAGCTAACAAGTTCACCTCAATTAATCTAACCTAAATACTGAAAGTAGCTCACTTAGGATTAAAGGTTAGTCTAAATTCAGCTTCATTAAGGTTTACCTATTAGTGTAATCAACCAAATTAGAATGAAATTAGTTAACACTTGATAAATAACCTAGCCTAATCCTTAAATACTAAAGAAGTAATTCTAAGGGTACTAAGGGGTAGTTTAGAAACTTCCATTGAAGAATCTTGGGTGTAACAACCCAAGAAACTTCTAGAATTAGGAAAATATCAAAAAAAAAAATTCATAAATCATAAAATTAGATTTTTAAGGGTAAAACAATAATTTTTAAAAGGGGATAAGGGTTGAAAATATAGGAACATTCTAGAAGGGGGGTACAGTTGTCCAATAGGATAAGGATGAACAACTGCACCTGTACTATTTCACGTTAATAAGATAAGGTATATTCCCTAAATATGCTACCCTAAAACTCCCTATATATAGACTAGGGTATTCTGAAAATAGGATACACTTTTGACATCTGAAAAGAGACTCTAGACACCTAAAAATACACTCTAGACTCTCTACACACTTTTTACAAATCTGAATACAGAAAATTCACACACACACACACATTAGAAATACTACATTGAAAAAATACTCAAATAGACGCAAAAAACATCTTAAAAATTTGGTTTTCCTCAGCCTTGATATTCTGAAATATGGGTTATAAATGCTGATTTTCTGGGTTATTAAGTTTTCTAGTTTAAAATTTGGGTTTTTCTTGCTGATTTTACTCCAATCACTGGTATTCGAGTTATCACTTTCTGGGCTTTCTTCCTGGTATTACTGCAGCTGCTGGTTGCTGTGTTAAGTTTCAGCTTCTAGCTTTTTCACTTTTATTTGGTCTAATCTTTTCTTGTTGTTTTACATTTTTAGGTATGTAACTTTTGCCTTGAATTAAATAGAATTTCTAAATGAAACCCTTCTTGAACATCAGTGTTTATATGGCTGTTTTTATAAGAAATTTCAGCTTTCTATGTGTTGATATGCTTCTACATGCTTGAGAATTCGGATTTAGTCACATGATTGTTAGATATAAATGTTGTATATGAGTACTTACACTTTATCTACATTTTTTTTTGGTTATGTGTTTTATTAGTCCTACTCTCTATAGAATATGTATGAATCAGCATTAGAGATGTGAATCTGACCACTAGTTAGGTCAGATTCACTCTAACTATGAAAATCTTGTGTTAGTTAATACCACTAAGTCACTGTTTAGATATTTACTATGAGCTTTCTTTGGGGTCCATTATGAAATCTGTATTATTTATATATATGGGTTCAATTTTTCCTATAACTATGCTGAAACTATTAAGGTCATGTTTAACAAAGCAATGGTGGAGTTGAATCTAATCCTCTAATGGTTATATTCACACCATAATAATGCATAAAGTGTTATTTCGGTTGTTTAAAAGCCACAAGTAGAGGCGCAGGTGTTCTAGTCAAAAGTAAAAGGATTCAAGTCGAAGCAACAATAATTTAGAGACGTATTTTCCTTTCTTTTTTACTGCTTTCATATCGTTTTGAAATCTGTATCTTTTCAGTTGAACATTGATGTAAAGAGAATGCATTTATTTATTTTAAGAATTATTGTAAACAAAAAATGGACTGTAATATACCATGTATTTTGTTAAACTGTATATAAAAAACGGGCCAGACTGTTAGAATGGCCCATTAAGGCCTGAACCAGCCTAAACCCCAGGCTATTGGGCCTAAGGGGTATAAAGCCCAAAGTCTTAGTATCGTATTTTTGGTACAATGTGAGTTAATCCAAAACCTGGTCAGCCTATTTCGAATACTTTCAAGTTTTACGTGATTTTTGACACTAAAATCAGGAGGTGCGAAATTCCATTTTCTTTTACTGTGAGAAAACTCGTTTTCTTAAGATTCCAGCAATTTACCTTAATATTGTTGGATTTCAAGTCTAAAAAATCTGCTATCATTAATATAGAATATTTTAGTTCTAAAATTAATATAGTGCTGAATTAATTAGAAATTCCATTAATATTGGTAGTGCAAAAAACCATTAATCTTCCCTTTGATCTTTTGTATGTGTGAATTGTAAAAAATAAACAGCATGTTTTCTCCTCCCTTTTAAAATGATGAAACGCCCCTGGTCCAATATGTGAAGTGGGCCAGACTAATGATATACACTGTTTGGCCCATATAGCAGGCCCAATTCTAAAAACCCTGACCTGTATTGTCTCATTTTCAGCACAGCCTGATAAAAATACAAGGAACAAAAATGTTTAAATTGATTAATTTTTATATACAAAATTTCCATTTAGAAATGTGTACAATTGAAATTGTGCTTTCATCTTGAATAATTATATGTTGTTGCACCTTTAATTCCTTCATTTAACATGCTTAGTTGAATTGTATAAACTTCTCCTTTTTCACGAATATATCAAAAAATAGGATTGGCCTAAGTGTTAATTACTAAATTGGGCTAGATTTGGCCATAGCCCAAACACTTGTCCTTAGACTAGCTAACTTAGTTTTTATATGACTTTTTGAACACATATATACCCTATAGTCCAAAATACCTCTTTTTAGACTAATACTACAAATCTTAGAGAATAATTGATTATTGCTTCAAAATAAGCATTTATACCATCATGACCATAGTCATGATTACGTAATCCACACTCGGGTTTGCAACTCATGCTCCTGACCTCAACTTCAAACAATAATAAAAATCATAAGTTGTAAATCGCGGGTGCATTTCATGTGGCACATTTACACTGTGTCCAAAAATAATAAGTGCACGCCATCGTGACTTGTTTGCAGATAATCCATAAATGTTAAAAACGGCTAAAAAGTAAAACGGTTAAAATGCACAATAGATTTAGAATATGTAAATAATCAAATAACTAGGCCAAATATCAATATTTAAGCGACCGTGCTAGAACAACGGAATCCGGGAGTGCCTAACACCTTCTCCCGGGTTAACAAAATTCCTTACCCGAATTTTTGGTTCGCATACAACTTTAAACATAGTCTAAAAATTCCTCGGTTTGGGATTTCAATAAATAAATGGTGTCCCGGAACACTGTAAAAATCCGAGAGGCGACTCTAAAACTAAAAATCAATAAATAAATCCCAAATTCAAATAATGTCACTTAAATTGAAAAAACTCCCTTATCCACCCTTACCGGAGGAAAAAAAGAGGTGTGATAGTAATTGGTTGTAGTAAAGAAGACTATAGTATTGTGAGAGTGTAATTAATTTGAGTAAGGAAACTAAGGTTGTGTCCCCTTCAATGGAATGTAATGCTATCGGTGTTAATATGAAATATTTCTACTGGAAGATCCTTTGATATGCAAATCGTTTCTAAGTGACTACTCAATATTTTCCAATAGTTGAGTAGTGTTTTCTCTTTATGGTTTTTCCAAATATAAAAGAGTTGCAATTAAGAATAACCAATTTATGCCAAATATAATACACTTATTCCTAAGCGATTCTATTAAACAAGGTTTAAAGCCTTTAGTTTCTTATATTCAATTCTGCCAAACCCTATCCCACTTTTCCAAGTAAAGAAAGAGTAAAATAGAATTAGTTAATGTTTACAACCACCAACAATAAATGAAGCATGAGAAATGAATAAATATCAACCAACCATTATATATATATATATACATATATTCAATGGTAAACACCCATTAACATTACAACCATTTAGGGTCCACAACCTTAGTATTTAAAACTAGCTACTCATACTAAAATATAAAGATAAAAAAATAATTAAAGTCATTAGGCTTACAAAAATACAAGATTTTCTCTTCAAAAGATTCCAAAATAATGGAGTATTCAATGCCTTCAATGTAGCATCTTTTTCAGAAAAGATGACCCACAAAACCCTAGTAAATTTATTTATAGTGGACTAAAAGTTGGGCTCAATATTGGACATAAATTCCTCTGCATAACCCTTATGTGACCGCATAATTGACACTTGCATCGCAGAACTTCAGATCTTGAAGCCCAGATTTCTACCGCATTCTTATTATGCGGTCCACATATCATTTATGCAACCAAATTTTCCATAGCAGAAGTGCTACGCAGATTATTTTATTGCAATTATGCGGTCATTATGCGGTCCACAGAAGTGTTATGTGACCTCATAATGGACCGCACATTCTTCTCTTCAGTTGGGGAAGAGTTTGCTTTTTTGCGGTGATTATGTGGTCCGCATATTACTTCTGTGATGGCATACTTGCAGCATTCCTGCCCTTTTGTGTCTTTTTGACTTCTTTTCCATATTTTTTGGTCTTGAAGTCTCATGCACTGCAAAACACCAAAACATCATAACAATTAACTAAAATGCATTGAAATACAAGCTAAAGTCTATGTAATCGGTATCAAAATGTCACGACCCGAAATCCCATCATTGGGCCATGACTGCATCTAACGTTGAACCCGCTAGACAAGCCAACGTATACAATATCATTAACGTACTATTATTAAAAATGCAGAATTAAGTAAAGCATCTAATATTCCTTTTTTCAAATGCGGAAGCAGATAAATTTTGAAAATAACTCAAAACACTAATAACATGATTCGTTTACAACATCCCAGCACCTGGAGTCACTAACTCACGAACTGACTAAGAGGTTACTAAATAAAAAGTCTGAAGAAATAATACATAAACTGTCTGAGAACTAAGAAAATAAGACATAATAGAATGATAAGGATAGAGGAGACGCCAAGGCCCACGAACGTGTGCGGGTCTACCTTGTAATCTCTGAAGTGTACTGAAGGATGCTCCCTCAATCAGTGTCAACAGGGTCCGGCTGCGGGATCTGCACAACATAGAAGAGTGGAGGTATAGCATCAGTACAACTGACTCCATGTACTGAGCAAGTGCCGAGCCTAACCCCGGCCGAAGTAGTGGCGAGGCTAGACACGACGACGTTAATCTACATGTATAGTTCTACCAAAAATATAGCAAAGAAGTGACAATTATTTAACAGATAAGCAAGGGATACGGTGACAAGTAAGGGGGCAACATGTAATTAGTAAAATGAGATGTTGAATACAACAAATAAGCAGATAAATGAATGGCACAACATCACCCTTCATGCTTTACTATCTTCCTTACATTGCATTAAATAAATAATGAATGATATGAGTGAATGGCACGGCATCACCCTTTCTGCTTTACTCTCTTCCTCACATTGCGATACAAAAATAATGAATGATATGAATGAATGGCACGGCATCACCCTTCGTGCTTTACTCTCTTCCTCACCCAAGTAATATCAACAACAAATCACAAACTTGGCAAGGAAATCAATTACCGGAATTCAATTCACAACTACCCGACACGGGGAATAACAACCAAAGTCAAACACATTTGCCCGGCAAGGGTCTCAGCTATAACCTATTCCTTACGAGGACATAACTTCCCAAAAGAACTACTTCATAACACGATAACCATTGAGGCAATAACAAGGAATTTAAGCAAAAATGGACTCACGAGCATAGTTTGACACACAATGCATAGGTACTCGTCACCTTACCTATTCATTGAACATGATAAATACATAACACATGGAGCACAATACCTATTCCCTCACCAAAGTTAGGCAAGACACTTACCTCGGCCCAAAAATGCAATTCAAGCCTCTAATACCACCCTTCCTCTCGAATCCGACTCCAAAACGATAATATGTATTCATAATCAACTTAATAACATCAATATTGACTCATTAATGCAATCCCATAGCCTAAATATCCAATTCCTAGCATTCTTCCAAAACTACCAAAATTCGACCCCGGTCCCGCTTGGTCCAAACACGAGGCTCAGACCAAAACCCAATTACCCATACCCCTACGAGTTCAAATATATAATTTGTTTTGAAATACAACCTCAAATTGAGGTTGAATTACCCAAAATTTATGAAAACCTAACTCTACCCAAAACCCCTAATTTCTACTTTGATTTTAGGATTTTAGGCCTAGATTCTAGTGATTAGGGAAGGAAAGTGAAAGAAATTGGTGTTAAGAACACTTACCCAAATGGCTATGGAGGTAGAATAGCTTGGGGGTCGTCAATGGGGTCTTGGAGAAGAAGGAATCGATGAAGAAGTGGAAATCCTGAAATAACATTCTGCTTTGACTTAAGGAAATAACTGGGCGATTTTGTTCTCTGCGATCGCAGAAGAGGGGCTCTGATCGCAGAGCTTGAAGTTTTGTTGCTATGCGATCGCGGAACAAGGGGGTGAGATCGCGGAAGGGAACCGGCCAGGCGTCTGCGATCGCAGACGAAACTACGCGATCACAGAGAGATACTACCCAGCCCCCACCTGACTCCACTCACACACTATGCGATCGCGGAGGACGAGATGCGATCGCATAGTGCAACCCACCTACCCCTTCACCTAAGCCTATGCGATCGTAAATCAATGACTGCGATCGCAGTGAATGAAACACCAGACACCAGAAACTGAGTCAAAATACCAGATTTTTCATGTTTTTACACCCCGTTAGCTACCCGAAACACACCCGAGCCCTCGAGACTTAAAACGAAAAACACACATGACTCCCAAATCATTATACGAACTTATTCAAGTACTAAAACAGTGGAATTAATATCAGAATCAATGAATAAAACCTCAAAATCTATGAAAATCCTCAAAACTTCATTAACCTTTAACTTTTCCATTTTCGATCTGAAACTCGTCAAATCAAGTCCGTTTTACACCAAATTTAACAGATAACTCACATAACATATATTAAATCTATTCCGGGCTCCGGAACCATAATACGGGCTCGGTAATACAGTTTTCACATCAAAATTCATTTTCAAAAACTTTTATATTTTTCAGAAAACAATTTTATTTAAAAATTCATTTCTCGGGCTTGGGACCTCGGAATTCGATTCCGGGCATACGCCCAAGTCCCATATTTTCCAACAGACCCTCCGGGACTGTCAAGTCACGGGTCCGGGTCTGTTTACCAAAAATGTTGACCAAAGTCAACTTTAATCAATTAATTATTAGAAATTTCATTTTTCATCATGTTTTTCACATAAAAGCTTCCCAGCTACCTTCCCGGGAAGCGCACGCATATCAAGGTGAGATTAACAGAGGCTTTCGGGGCCTCAGAACATAGATTTAGCTATATCTATACAGGATGACCTTTTGGGTCAACACACAAAAGTGCAAAAGTTATGTGGCACATCAACACCTCTAACTTAAATTCTTGCTTGTCCTCAAGAAACTAGAACAAAATTATCCTATCCTATACTACATCTATTTCCAACATGTCACAAAATAGTAGTGACTATAGATGGTTTTGACTGTCAGCTAACATGCATGTAACTTCTTTTATTTGCCCTTCATGGAAGATAACTATCACTTAACAATTTGACCAATCGATTTCTGAACTTCGAGCCTCGACCAAAATGACAAAAATGCTACTCACAGCTAAGTGTGCACTTGTTTTCTATTTCAAGAACCTAACTTCTGTTAAATCTTGCAATTCATGCGTGCCCACAACAAAGAAAATCCCCAACACACACATATTTACAAGGGATGCAATCAAACACTCTTTCATGTGGAACGAAAGCTACATGTTACAAGTATCAGTCCATATGCTTGCCCTTACTCTAACTTGTTGATATATCAGGAATGATTGGTTGTAGATCACCAAGGACTTTTAACGGGTTGTAATTTAGGCTTCAAGACGGGTTGGATGAATATTTGGGAAAGTAGTGTATATACCCTCCTTGAACTCTTCATACAATTTTTTTACTACATAGCACTTATTGACCTCGAGTTACCGACATAGAACCACCTCAAAGTATTTCTTCAATTTCTAGAGGACTCCACACTTTTCTTTTCTCTTTTTTTTTATAAGTTTTTCTTTTCGGAGCTTGAGTTTCTTCATAAATACAACTTTGAGGTTTATTTTCTTCTACAAACAGTATTCAACCTTGCCAATCTCCACTTTGTACCGGCACCCCCAACTTAGGCTTTTAGCCTCATTCTTACTCGTTCAAGGAGGGGTGGGTTAAAAAGAATGAAATAATTTCACAACGGGGTAAATGTTTGTAATGTGGTAGCCAATAAAATGTTAAAGGCTCAACGATGGTAACTAGGGTGATTTATGTACTAGGGAGGTTAATTTTGTCAAAATTAACTGGCAGTCACAAAGATATCCTAAGAGCATTTCAACACTCAATCATTAACCTGGGATTTGCACTAAGAAACCAACCAGGCAAGTTCTACACATCACAAACTAAGCATGTGCATTATTTATACAAATCCTCACTCACGACGCATGAACTCCTCGACTCAACATAGTTTCAGCCCTTAAGTGACTGCAAGGCAACTCAAAGCTTTTATCACTTAATATGTAAGATTCTGAGTAAGCATAAAGTCAAAGAGCGAGCTTCAAGTTCACAAGAATGACTAACCATATATATATATATACACACACAAAAGAAGTAGGGAATTTATTCACAAAAAATTCATTACATGCTTGAAACTAGAAAATCAACACCAAACAAGTCAAAACATTTCATGCTACTACCGTGGTTCTACTATTACACCCTTGGAAAAGAACCCGACGAAGAAAAATCGAGGGGAATTCATTTCTAGCTACCAATCTATATTATTAAAGAAAAGAATTTATGTAAAACTATTCATTGAAACAATGACTACCCCGCCCCCAACTTAAAAGCATGCATTGTCCCCAACACATAGAGGATGTAAACGCAAAGTTTAGGGGCTTCTTGGGGCGCACTAGGTGCTCGGAGGGGCTGGAGCATCCTGGGCAGCTGTGGAGTCAACTGCTGGCACTGTGGCAGCAACAGCGGAGCCTCAGATTGTGAGGTGGTCTCTGAGGCTGGAAGAGGAAGCTCCACCTTCTATGACGCTGGATTTGGGATCTGGGAGCCGCTAGCCTCTTCCAGTTATGACTATGTGGTCGCTGGATGTGCCTTGTCGACCATGTCAGCAAGAGAATGAGCAATTGCTATCTGCACACCTACTTCTTCTTCGTCTTGTACATCTAACGAAGCAGCCACTTGCTTACCCTTGTTGCCCCGTTGACCTTCAGTCTCCTCTATCAATGTGTCCTTATCAGTTTCCTCATCATCAGTCACTCCCTCACCAGACTTCCCTTCCAACTCTCCGGATCCCTCCTCTGAAGGAGTGTCAACGTGTACAATGGAAGCTGAAGCCTTTGAAATCTCAACGCCCTGTGCCTTCGGGGCTGTCATAATGTTTGTGAAGTCCAACTCCAAGCCCAGAATTGAGGTGCATGTACCCTACTCGCCTCTCTCTAGGAGAAGGGAGGTCAAGTCGAACTCCAAGTTCTGCATCTTGTGCAGCTCTGATTTCATCTCATGGACATCTTTCCCGAGCCGAGGCATATCTCCAACTTCGCCTCGCTCGATCCTTTCAAGTCACACTTCAAAGTGCTTTAGATGATCTTCATAATATTTATGTTGTTGTTGAAGAACGCTCATTGAGTCTTGGATGGGGGCCAATGCTCGCCGGATAAGATTCAGGATTTCCTTTGTTAGCCGGTTTACCTTAGTATTGACGTGCTAGTCTAGTAGACCCAGCTTTGAGAGAGTTGTTAAGGCAGCAGTGGGATGTGCAGTGGTTGGCTTAGGAGTGGCTGTGGAGGTAGCTAGGGAAGGAGGAGTGTCATGCAGTGAGGGGGCAACAAGTGTTGCTGAGTCTGATTGATTAGGGAGTGAAGTCTCAGGTTGGATGTTTGTCTCCTTGTCTACTGCATCACTTATCCGAGTGATAGCAATATCTTGAAGAGCTTTCTTAATATGATAATGATTTGGGATATGGAGCACTCCCGTAGCCTTACATAGGGTAGTGATCAAACACGAGAAGAGAAGTGATGTTTGTTTTTGGTTTTCCCTAATCCCCAACTCCCTGAATATGATATGTTCCACATCAACTTGTATGCCCGTCATGATGCATGCGATGAGGAGTGCATATTCAGTGTTTATGCCAGTTTCATTCCTAGTCGACATCAGACCGGAGCAGACAAAACTGAGCCAATAGCGGCCCTCCTGGGTGAAATCCACTTGTATGTATTTTTGCATGGGTCAATCCAGGAGAGGGTTCCCTTTACAATGACAGATGCAATCCATGCACGCTCATTTTCTATGTTGGCGACTTTGGAATCATACTAAGCCATGCCTGATGACCAATCCTCAAAGTATAGGTCATTAATGGTACCGGCGTCAAAGAGTACTTGGACCCCACGAACTTCGACGGATTGAAAAAATACCCTATTACTCTTTTGCTCAGCATTCCTTGAGGCAACATAAGAAGTATAGAACTACCTTACAAGTGTCTCATTATTCTCATGGGACTTTAGTGATGAACTCCCACTACCTCTTCTGAATGTTCTCGATCATGTGAGGATAGTTCTCTTTCAGACCGTTTAAGCTCAACTGCTTCTCCTCAAGAATCTTTCTTTTTGTTATCCTTTCATTGTATAGGTTCCAAGAGCCTGGGACCCAAAGTCTTAGATCTTACCCACTCTTCCGTCGTGATTCAACTTGTAGGTCAACGAATGGAATGAGGTCAATATGTGCCTCCTCCACTTCAGACTAGGAGGAGTTCTCAGAAGTGTTGCGGGTTATTTCAGGTCGTGGACGTTTGGACTATTGTGCCTGTTGGCTTAAAGAAACAGCCTGTTTCTTTCCACGAACGGGCAGTGATCGCGTTGCAAGTGACTTATTTGGTGCAATTCATGTCAATGAAACAGTGTGTCAGTGGTTGATATAGCATAGGAATCACATTGAGAGAAAATTAAGGAATCAAACAACTTATGCAATAGGTTATGTGACGCATAACCACTTTGCGGACCGCAAACCCCTTCCAAATTACACACCCAGGAGGTAACAAATAATGAGATCGCGAAAACCACTGCAAAATGTGTTATGCGACCAAAAAACAATCACATTTCTGCTCACAAGAAGAGCAATTGATCTGACCCTGTTTGCTGCGGCTTTGAAGTCTGCAAAACAAGTTTGCGATAGCATAATCCATCGCAGGATACGTTTAACCAGGCCACCTAGGGTTTATGTTTTCGACGACATTGCGGACCGCAAACCAATAAGTCTGACCGCAAAAGATCGTCTTCCTTAGTCAAAAATGGTCAAACCCCTCACTTACAGAACTCCTATCACTCAAATGTAAACATTGATCCACGGATTTCCCACCCAGGTCCCCACAACATAGGTTTGAGAGGAAGGGGGAGGAATTGAGCTCAAGCAATTGATATTATGCAACGTAACCACGAGAAATAGGGCAGAGAACCACATACCATATGTCTAAGCAAGATAAAAATTGATTCTGAGATATGAACGAGGTGAATTCCACAATGCTGATCATTGTTATGTGATTTTGTGTGTGATTAGAATGTTTTTGGATTTTTTCCTATGTTTCTCTTGTTTTTGTATTTTTAATTTTGTGTGTGTTGTACAATGTTCGTATGTGAGTTAGAGTGAAGGTATGAGAAAGGCTTAGAGGGTCTTATACCTGAGCAATTTGCGGTGGACAAGTTGATCCCCCAAACATCAAAGATCTCGACCTACATTACAAAATTCATAGGCATATCATTCCTTTTAGAAATTGACCCTTGTCTTTGACATTGATCACAAGCCTTGACCATTTGATTTGCATCATGGTAGATCAATGGCCAATAGTATCCACATTCAATCACTTTTGCTACCGTCCGGTTTCCTTCATGATGGCCCCCATCCGGGGAGTCATGTCATGCCTTGAGAATTGGAATTACCTCATCTTCCATAACACACCGCCGAATGATGTTGTCGGCACAAATACGGAACAAAAATGGCTCCTCCCAATAGTATTACCTACACTCTCGCAATAAATGTTTCTTTTGATAAGCTTCCAATCCATCAGGAACAAGTTCACTAACCAAGAAGTTAGCAATATAGGCATACCAAGGAGCTAATGTGCTAGACAATGCCAATATGTGCTCATCTTGATAGGCATCATTGATTTCAAGGTTCTCTTTTGGCCTCCCTACTTCTTCAAGCCTAGATAGGTCATCCGCAACTTGATTTTCTATCTTTTTTCGATCCTTGACTTCAAAGTCAAACTCTTGCAACAAAATTTTCCACCGAATCAATCATGGTTTGGCATCCTTCTTCGCCATATGATAGCAAAGAGCAGCATGATCGGTGTAAACTATCACTTTGGACCCAACAAATAGGCCCGAAGTTTTTCAAAAGCATAGACAATGGTGAAAAGTTCTTACTCAGTCACACTATAATTCATTTGATCACCATTGAGTGTCTTGCTTTCTTAGTAGACAGGGTGAAAAATTTTGTTATGTCGTTGACTAAACACCACCTCAATAGCTACACCACTGGCGTCGCACATGATTTCAAGAAAGGAACGATCGGGTGTGACAATATAAGGGTCAGTGGCGAGCATTTCTTTAAATTCTTCAAAAGCTTAGAGACACTTCTCATCAAATACAATCTTTTCATCTTTTTCAAGGATCTTGCACATGGGATTTGAAATTTTGGAGAAGTCCTTGATAAAACTCCTATAGAAGCCAACGTGCCCCAAAAAGCTCCGGAATACCTTTATTGAGGTGGGTGGAGGAAGATTATAAATGATTTCAATCTTTGCTCGATCAACCTCTATGCCATGTCTGGAGATTTTGTGGCCCAAAACAATGCCCTCGTCCACCATGAAGTGGCACTTCTCCCAGTTTAGCACAAGGTTTGTTTCTACGCATCTCTTGAGCACTTGTCTAAGGTTATCAAGACAATGCTCTAAGGAATCGCCCGCTATAGAGAAGTCATCCATAAACACCTCTAGGAAATCTTCCACCTTGTCCGAGAAGATTGAAATCATGAACCTTTGAAAGGTAACCGGGGCGTTGCATAGCCCAAATGGCATACGACTAAAGGAAAAAGTCCCATATGGGCGTGTGAATGTTGTCTTCTCTTGATCTTACAAGGAGATATTGATTTGGTTATAGCCGAAATATCCATCCAAGAAGCATTAGAATGACCTTCCCGCTAGACTATCAAGCAATTAAGCAATAAAAGGCATAGGGAAATTGTCCTTGAAAGTCGCACTGTTGAGCTTCCAGTAATCCATGCAAACTCTCCATTCGGTCACATTTCTCGTTAGGATGAGCTCATTTTTCTCGTTTTGGATCACGGTCATGCCTCTTTTCTTTGGCGCACATTACACCGGGCTCACCCAAGAACTATCTGGCAATGGTATAGACTACCCCGACATCTAACCACTTGATGACTTCTTTCTTCACCACCTCTTGCATGGAAGGATTTAACGTTCTTTGATGCTGCACACTAGGTTTACTTTCTTGATCATATTGTATCTTGTGCTCACAAATTCTAGCGGGAATCCCTGGGATGTCCGTTATTGTCCACCCAATGGCTTGTCGGTGTTCCCTTAGGACATTCAACAAATGATGTACATGCACATAATTCAACACAGAAGAAACGATTACCGGTAAAGTATCATTATAGCCAAGAAATTTATACCTTAATTGCGGTGGAAGTGGTTTGAGTTCAAGTTGTGGCGGCTCAATAATTGAAGGCTTGGCGGGGGGGG
>ML250880.1:303362-342223 GCA_005239495.1 Nicotiana undulata | reverse complement strand
GGGGGGGGGGGGGGGGGTGGGTGACTCTATTCTCTTAGTCAAGAGAAAGTTTGTTTTGTGAATAAATGTAGGAACCACGTCCCTCTAATGCATTCACCAATTCCATGTACCCCTCCATGTCTTCACCATCAAAGTTCACCAATATAGCCGCCAAAGACTCACCAAGAAATTCTTCTTCCATCTTCATCTCAATTGCGTCTTCTACCTCATCAACAACATTAATGACTGAGATGATTTTATATGCATGTGGCAACTTCATACCCTTACTAGCTTGGAAGGTGACCTCTTCATCATTAACTCTAAACTTGATCTCATTTCGTTCCGAATCAATAAGTGCTTCTTCCGGTGGCAAGGAATGGTCCCCCCAATATGATAGGGATTTCTTTATCAACAACACAGTCAAGGATCACAAAAATGGTGGGAAGGAAGAACTTTCCCACTTTCACAAGGACATCATCAACAATCCCCACATGTATTTTGATTGAACGATCAGCCATTTGCAACCTCATGCTTGTAGGCCTCGGCATACCTAACCCCGCTTTCCTGTAAATAGAAAGAGGCATCAAGTTGCTAGCCCCATTATAGCAAAGAGCTCTTGCAAAATCTCGCAACCCAATAGTGCATGGATTGGTGAAGTCTCCCGTGTCTTATTTCTTTTGAACGGTGGTTGTTGGAATGATGGAACTAACCTGGTGAGCCACATTCAAAACCTCATTCTTGGTGGTTTTCTTTGTGGTGATCAAGTCCTTCAAGTATTTAGCTAAACCCGAAATCTCTTGAAATTCTCCCACAAAAGGAATGTTCACTGATAATTGCTTGAGAATGTCATGGAATATCTCGAGTTTTCTATCATCAACCCTCCTAGCAAGTCTTTGAGGGAAAGGAGGGGGAGGTCTAGGAATTGGTGCTAGAGCTTTTGGTACCTCTTTTACCTTTTCCTTGACTTCTTCACAGTTCACTTCTTGGACTTTCATTTCTTTTGGGAGCTTTTCAAATTCAACAACAATTGGCACCTCAACTTGTGCCTAAACCTCTTGTTTAAGATCGTCCACTTCAATCATTTGTTCATTCTCTCCTTGAAGTACTTTCCCGTTTCTCGTTGTAATTGGAATACAATGAGAAGTCGGGCCACTCCCATTACCTTTTGGGTTTGTAATTGTGTCGCTTGGGAGTGTGCCGTTTTGCTTCAGATTTTGCTTTCTTGATAGATCTCTCATTTGCGTTTTTAGATTTTGTATGATGCGGTGTGTGACCCCACAAGTTCGGCCATCTTCTTCATTGACGTGTCGTTTCTTTCTTGATTTTGCAATACTCTCTCAAGCGTGTTCTCCAAGTTTAACTCACTTGAAGAACCTTCCGTCCAATGCGAAGAGTTAGTGTATTGCCCCTTTGGTGGATTATAGGGGTTTGAACTCCAATTTTGTTGTTGGTGTTATTGCTCCAATTACCTTGACTTGGACCACCTTGATCATTTTTCCATTGTTGATGAACTTGCCCTTGTGGGTTAGGCCTAATTGATTTTGATGTCTGCGACCTTGGTAGGATTGTCTTTGGTAACCACCTTGAGAATTACAGACATAACTTTCTTCCTCGCAATCTTCATTTGACAAGGGTTGCACATCTTCCACAACATTTTTACCTTTTTTATTTGGCTTTCAGTAAACATATTGGTTTAAAACATTAATGTTGGTGTCAAGCCCGACAATGTCTCTCTCTCTCTCCCGGTTCTCTTTAATCATGTTGGTGAAAGAGGGAGTACCGTATGAAATTCCACCCGTGGTATCTTCCGAGTGCCAAGCTTTATTGTGTTCTGCCATCTTGTCAAGAATTTGTGTGACCCTTATGAATGTTTTGTCCATAAAAGATCCATCCGCCGTATATTTGGCTATGGATTGGTTCAACGGATCCAAACCCATGTAAAACCTCTCCAATAGAAATTGTGTCCGGAAAACCATGATTCAGCGTCCTCACTAGGTATAGCTTGCATCGATCCCATGCCTCATGTAGGTGTTCCCTCGGTAGTTGCTTGAAGAATAAAATTTTATCTATCATCTCGGACTTCTTGCTTTATGGGAACCATTTAGCTATAAAAGCACAGACGAGTTCAGGCCAAGAGTGAATGGAATGGGGTGGTAGATTTTGGATCCATTTCCTTGCCTCTCCAGCTAGTGAGTACTTAAATACCCTCAGTCTTAGGGCATCATCTGTCACATAGTTTTACGTGTTCATCGCACACGCACCCAAGAAGTTTCTAAGATATTATGTTGGATCACCATCAGTTGAATTTCTGAAAAACCCTCTGCTTTAAGCATTAGGATCAAACCATGTTCCACCTTGAAGGTAACATCATCAACTCGCGGAGGGATAATGGCATTTGTGTCCTCTATGTACTCATCTATATGCGAAAAAGGATTAACTTCTTCTTCATACTCGGCCATGTTTACCTAGCACACCAAGAAAAGTGTGATGGAATAGAAGAAGACGTAAATTAAAGCACACTAAATAGTAATTTCAAAACCGTATTCCCTGGCAACGACGCCAACATTTGATACTCTCAAATTACACCTCAACTAGGTTGGGGACAAATCCAGGGAATATGTGTGAAAAGATTACTTGAGTAGTGTGAAACTTGACTTAAATCGTAATTCTATTTTGTTAGCTAAAAAGAGAGTTGCAATTATGTGTAGTAAAGAAGACTATAGTATTGTGAGAGTGTCATTAATTTGATTAAGGAAACAAGGGTCGTTCCCCCTTCAATGAAATGTAATGATATCGGTGTTAATATGATATATTTCTAATGAAAGTTCCTTTTATATGCAAATGGTTTCTAAGTGACTACTCAATATTTTTCAGTAATTGAGTAGTACTTTCTCTTTATGATTTATTCAAATATGAAAGAGTAGCAATTAAGAATAACCAATTTATGCCAAATAGAATTCACTTATTCCTAAGCGATTCTATTAAGCAAAGTTTAAAACCTTGGGTTTCTTATATTCAATTCTACCAAACCCTAACCCACTGTTCCATGTAAAGAAAGATTAAAATTGAATTATTTAATTTTTTCAACCACCAAAAATAAATAAATCACGAGAAATGAATAAATATCAACCAACCATTATATATATATATATCCAATGGTAAACACCCATTAACATTACACCCACTTAGGGTCCACAACCTTAGTATTTAAAACTAGCTACTCATACTATAATACAAAAATAAAACAATAATTAAAGTTAGAAGGCTTAAAAAAGTACAAGATTCTCTCCTCAAAAGCTTCCAAACTAATTGAGTATTCAATTCCTTCAATGTAGCCTCTTTTTCAGACAAGATTACCCACAAAAATCATAGTAAATCTATTTATAGTGGACTAAAAGTCATGGTCAAGATTGGAAAAAAATGCCCCTGCAGAACCCTTAGGCGACCGCATAAGCGGTCCACATAATTGAAACTTGCATTGCAGAACATCAGATCTTGAAGCCAGATTTCCACTGCATTCCCATTATGCGGTCCGCAAATTAGTTATGCGACCGCATTTTCCATTGCAGAAGCGCTACACAGATTCTTTGATAGGAATTTGCGGTCCGCAGAAGTGTTATGGGACCGCATAATGGACCGCACATTCTTCACTTCAGTTTGTGAAGAGTCTCCTTCAATTTGCGGTGATTATGCAGTCCGCCTATTACTTCTGCGCTCGCATACTTGCAGCATTCCTTCCCTTTTGTGGCTTTTTGACTTCCTTTCTATGTTTTTGGATCCTTGAGTCTCATACACAGCAAAACACCAAAACCTCATAACAATTAACTAAAATTCATTGAAAGACGAGCTAAAGTCTATGTAATTGATATCAAAAGTGCCAAAATTATACGGCACATCAATAACAAGAAATCACGGGGCATAATAAAATAACGAGCAGAATACCATGATACATATGAATAAGTGGAACCAAGGTCAAATAATATGGTAGCATCCATGTTGAACACTGAAACAATAAATGTGATCACTGCATCTGAAATAATGGCCTCTAGCCTAACGAGAAAAGCATAACATCAAGCTCGACCACCACCTAATCAGCCTCCCCCTCTAGGGCAACCTCGAGTTGCATGAGTCCTACCCTAAGCTGGCTAAGCGGGTGGTGAAGTAACTGGTGCGGAAGTCATAGCCTGACCTCTCTACTAAACTAGACCTCTCATAAGATGGGGACAATACTTCCTCACATGTGCAACTCTCCACACTCGAAGAAACTCCGTCAATGGCGCCAGGGATTGAATCAAACCTAAAGAACTAGAAAACCCACCAGAAGGACCTTGTCACGCCCCGAGACTGGGGGCGAGACTGGCACCCAGTGCCTCACCTATTCTTGACTAATATGTAAGGTAATACTTTGTCCATGGGCCACATTACAAAATAATGTTCGATGCAAAATATAAAACTACATAGAGACGAACGCTGACTATATGTTAATGTAAAGCTGGGCCGGCAAGGCCGTTATAACTACTACAACTGACAAGCCAACAAAATATATGTACACGTCTACAAGCCCAACATACTGCACTAACTGACAGGATGTGTCTACAAGCCTCTACTGATAGATGTACTATGATCCGAACAGGGCTCCAACCTACCCACAACCTATCTACATATATACACAAGATGTACATAAAACTTCTAGACCCAGCAACTCCAAAGGACGGGGAGCTTACCAATAAAGGGGAACTCCGGAAAACACCTACTGAGGAGGTCTACTCGTCTGTCTGTCTGAACCTCCACACATGAAATGCATCGCCTGTAATGACCCAAAAGGGTCATCTTATGTAAATTTAATTATGAATGTGTTCCGAGGCCCCGAAAGCCTTTGTTAATCTCACCTCGATGTGCGTGCGCAGCATGGGGTGCGTAGCCGGGAAGCCTTTATGTGGAAACTTGATAAAGAGTTGAATTTATGATAATTAATTGAATAAAGTTGACTTTGGTTAACATTTATGGTAAACGGACCCGGACCCGTGATCGGGCGGTCCCGGAACGTCCGTAGGAATATATAGGACTTGGGCGTATGCCCGGAATCGAATTCCAAGGACCCAAGTCCAAGAAATAAATTTTTAAAGAAAATTGTTTTCTGAAAATAATAAAGGCTTATGAAAATGAACCTCGATGTGAAAAATGTGTTTCCAGGCCCGTATTATTGTTCCGGAACCTGGAGCATGTTCAATATATGTTATTTATGTTATATGTGAAATTTGGTAAGAAACAGCCTTGATTTGACGGGTTTCGGATAAAAAATGGGAAATTTAGAGTTAATGAAGTTTTGAGGATTTTCATAGACTTTAAAATTTGGTTTGGAATGTGATTTTATGTTACCGAGGTCCGAATGAAATTACGAGACCGGGAACAGTTCCGTTATGTCATTTATGACTTGTCTGCAAAATTTGAATTCGTTCCGAGTAGTATAGGCCGGTTCGGCGCATTGAAATGAATTCTAGAACTCTAAGTTCAAAGTGTTGATTCAATTTGGGTTTGGTGTCAAATTCTGAGTTTCGTTGTTGTTATTCTCGTTCCGGAAGTTCGAGCGAGTCCGTATCATGAGCACAGACTTGCTGGTGCCTTTGGATGGGGTCCCGGGGGGCTCAGGTGAGTTTCGGACCCCTCGGAGCTTAATGCTAAAAACCAGAATTTTCTGTATCTGGTTTCCTTCTACGCGTTCGCAGGAGGGTGGCCGCGTTCGTGAAGAATGAATTGGGCAGGGGCTACGGATGCTCTACGCGTTCACATTCTGCATCCCGCGTTCGCGATGGGTTGGGCCCCCTGGCCTTTGCATTCGCACCCCTCCAGCCGCGTTCGTGAAGGTCTACCAAGCTAGCCTCTGCGTTCGCGGGCCCTCCGTCGCGTTCGCATATGGTCTAGCCAAGTGGGCCAGCCCAACTACCATTTGTCTTTGCGTTCACACCCGTCCAACCGCGTTCGCGAAGGTCTAGCCCAGCTAGCCTCCGCGTTCGCGGGCTCCCTCTCGCGTTCGCGTAGAAGGGCCCCCTGAGGCCTGGGCCATTGGGCTTCTCGGACGCGATGCCCCTGTCGCGTTCGCGATGAAGGGACATCTGGGCAGAGTAGTTTATATACGGGATTTAAGTTATTTCCTCCATTTCCATCTTCTTCCTTGTGTTATTTGAGAGCTTCCAAGAGGGCCTTCAACCTAGTACTCGAGGTAAGTAAATTCCCTATCTAACACTAGTTTCAAACATGAATTCCTAGTTAAATTCCCTACTAAATTATCCAAAATCATGGAATTAGGTAGTAATTTTAGGGCTCTTGAGCATTTTGTGATTTTCCATTTTAGGCCATGAATTCAGGTAGAAATCACACATTAATGATCCTTAGGCTATGGGTGACTAATCCCTTCGTGAATTTTCGGAATTTGAAAATGCGGGATCGGGGTTGGAATTTGGAAATTCTTCAAGAATAGCAATTTTTATTGAATTACTAAGATAACTTCCCACATTGTGCATGCATTGACTTAATTGTACCCATTTGGTTAGTTGCGAGTCCTCGGGTGTAGAGTTCTGAGTTTCGGGCGCAACTGTGGTCCGAGGGGTATATTCGACACGAGGTGAGTCTCATTTCTAACCTTGTAAGAGGGAATTGTCGCCATAGGTGATGTATATGCTATGTGTAAATTGTTGGGGGCTACGTACGCACCAAGTGATGAGAGTCCGTACGTAGCGGCTATCATTGTTATGTCCGAGTAGTTAGGCCCACATCATGTCTTATATGCTTTCTTGTAATGCCTTATATGCTTCCTTGTAATTCTTTATATGATTCATTGTGACTCTATATATATATACTATGAGATCATGTTTTGTATAGTATTGTTCCTCCGAGACATTATGGAAATTGTAGAATTGAAAGGAAATTGTTATGGAAAGTAAGATTTATAAGATATTGTGTGTGCATGTGACCGCTTCGCAATTTACATTCTGTGAGCAATGTGTGATGTCCCCCACTCTTATGGGAACGGGCCGTCGCCACAGCGGATTGAAAGGTGCACTTTTTGGATGGGCCGGTCGATCCCCGACAGTGCACAAAGATGATATAATTAAGAATGCACTCTTGGTACGGGCCGTTCGATCCTCAGTAGTGCATGGACGAAGTTGTACTATGTTATGATATGGTTACATTGAAAGACGCACTTTTGGGACGGGCCGGTCGATCCCCGAAAGTGCGTAGATATGATTACGGTAAGCATGCACTTTTGGGATGGGCCGGTTGATCCCCGGTAGTGCATAGCTATTTTTTTTCTTATGACTCCGGCCGGTTGTCTTATTCCTGTGTGCGCATGATTATTTGGCATTGTTTCATGGATTGTTACTTGTATGAGATAATTTGGGAAAGAAAGTGGCCCTTGCTATTGTTTCCAGTATTTTCTTAGATCTCTGTGCTTTATACATAATTGCTACTCATTGTCTTACATGCCTACTACTTTTACCTTATCATTGTTATATCATGCTGTTGGACCTTAGTGAGTGTCAAGTCGACCTCTCGTCACTACTTCTTCGAGGTTAGGCGGGATACTCACTGGGTACATATCTATTTTTAATATGTACTCATGCTTCACTTCTGTACTTAACTGTACAGGTTCTGAGGCTGGTGCATCTGGTTATCAGACCCAATCCTGATAGAGACCGTAGCGGACTTGACTTCACGGTGAGCTGCTTCCTCTGGCGAGCCCCAGCAGCACCATGGAGTTTCATTTACTTTTTTTATTTTCCCCGTCTATTTCATCCAGACTGTGGTTTTGTATATATTATTATCCTTTGTATATTCCGTTAGTATGCCCACGACACTCGTGACACTAGTTCCTGGCACACACGTAGTGTACATTTCTAGGTTTTGGGTTGTACAGGCATTCAGGTGCTTTATTTTTGTCCATGTAGTGTTATGATTTATTTTCATGTCAAGCTATCATCATGTTTAATTGCTTAAAAATTGGTAAATATTGACTTGTTTAATCTAATGGGAGGGGTAACACTTAGTGTAATTCATATTGGCTTGCCTAACCCCGTCGTTGGGCGCCATCACGACCTAGATTATGATTCTGGATCGTGACATCGCCCCCAGAAAGGGACGTCAATACGAAATAATGTACTGGGTAGGTAAGGTAATGTACTGAAAGCTGAAACTGAACTGATAACCTGAACATATGCTTACGTACTGATACTGACTCAATTTTCTCAATATAATAAGTAAAATAGTTGTCCAGCCCTATAAGGCTCGGTATACATATATAACTGCTCTGTCGTAGTAGGCTCGCTCATAGGCGCTCGACCATACTAGGCTTTGTATCTCGACCAACTGGGCTCGCTCATTGGCGCTCCTACAAAGTAGGCTCGGTGTATAACTTACCATCTGATTAGAGGTTACCATATAGGGGCCTGCTCATTGATTATAGCTCGATGGTAATAAAAATACTATAACATTATATATATAAACTTTTTGTTCTCTTGACTGGAAAAAGAAATACTCAATTGAATATGAAGTCCGATAAGAAAAATATTATAACTTATAAGACTAGCTTCTTCTTATCTTCTTGACTTTTATGCATAATTCTTCCAATCTTAGAAATGTTTCTTATACATATGTACCATCACCTTAGATTTTTGGGTTACACGAATTAGTTATTGAGTTTCTTTCGTTTCTTTTTTTTCCCTAACCAGCAATATAATGTAGAGTTGTTTATTTACGTCTTAGTTTGTATATTTTTTTTGAACTGTCAGTACCAAATACTTCCTGCTTTCAAGCATATGTAAGAGAAATTGGGATATGAATTTTACTTTATGTCTCGTTATCAAACTCGTGTATTTTACGAGATCATGCAAAATGAAGGAAGGGTTTTAGCCTTAGGATACTCAGAGTAGGGAAAATTCTGTATGATGTTCTTGAAAATGATTGCACCATACTACTTTAGAATCGCAAAATTTTTACGTTCCTAAAGTTTCAATAATACTCGTCGGATTTTCCATCTGTTGTTGCAAGAAGTCGCATTGCAAAGTTATAAGATTTGCTAACTTTTTCCTTCTAATTGAAGTTCTTGTCTTTAAGATAATAGATCTTGTCTTTAAGATAATATAAATGAAGGGCATTACTTACAAGTCTTTGTAATTATAAGAAATGAGGTGTCTTTGTTCTTGACAACTTATTAGCCACCTAACCAAAAACAATTAATAGTCATTTGGTCAAGAATTGGCATGCTGCCACGTGGGGTGGGTGGGGTTTTCTTTAATCTTTATCACTTATTAGGTAATTAGGTAATGTTCTGTTACTCGGTAATTAATCAATTACACGCATAATTAAAAATTGTCTCAAATTATTTAAAATTCTACTTATTTTTTATAAACTTTGTACATCATACTATTACGGTCATATAATACCTTGTATGGTACTAGTTCATAAATATCCGGTATTATCGCTCGATCCGTATTTTATCACATATCGACAACCTTCGACGGAACTCATTTTTTTTTAATTCATGCATCTTTTATCCTCCATGACACTTACTTATTGGTTGTTATAAATATCATAAATACGCTAACCTCGAGAAAATCTCATTCCCGAGTCTATGTCAATTAATTGAAGACGAAACTTTAGCATACAAGAAACGCGAGATGTAATATCCTTCCCTCCTTAGAAACATTTGTCCTCGAATATTTACTCTTAGATACCTTAGAAAAATTTTGCCAGCATTTCCTCTATATACTAGACTAAAATCAACCTATACGCATCGAGAAAACATACTATACACACCGCACATGGCCAGTGTCTATAAATACCAATACTTGGCTTAACACAACTATTCATTATAAATTCTGAGAGTCAAAATGAGATCTTACCTGATGAGCTACTCGACTAAATAGAGTTATGCTGAGGTATCCCATAAATCTCGTGCCATATCTCCAGTTTGAAATAGGTGGGGGTATTTAGACTTCATTTCTTCCTCTGCTTCCCACGTCATCTCTTCCACATTCTTTCATCTCCATAAAACCTTCACGGATGCTATCTACTTATTTCGTAGTTTGCGGATTTGTCGGTCTAGGATGGAAATCAAAACTTCCTCGTATGAAAAGTCCTCTGTAATGTGTACATCATCTGTTGGCACTATTCGAGTAGGATCGCCAATGCACTTACGTAACATAGATACGTGAAAAACCGGATGGACAGACTCCAATTACAGGGGAAATTCTAACTCATAAGCTACTTGGCCAACTCTTCGAGTGATTTTATAAGGCCCAATATACCGTGGGCTAAGTTTGCCTTACTTGCCAAACCTCATCACACCCTTCATAGGTGACACCTTTAAGAATACCCAGTCATCAACCCTGAACTCTAAATATCGTCGCTGCATGTCAAAATATGACTTCTGATTACTCTGAGCTATCAACAGTCGCTCCCGGATAAGCTTTACTTTTTCTATGGCATGTTGAACCAGGTCTAGCCCATGTAACCCAGATTCTCCAACATCAAACCACCCTGTAGGAGATCTGCACTTACGCCCATACAAAGCCTCGTATGGAGCTATTTGGATACTGGAGTGGTACCTGTTATTATATGAAAACTCGATAAGAGCTAGATGTTCATCCCAACTTCTTTTATAATCAAGCACACATGCTCGTAACATATCCTCGATCGACTGAATTGTGCGTTTGGCTTGTCCATTAGTTTGTGGATGAAAAGTTGTGCTGAGATTCACATGAGTCCCTAGGCCTTTCTTAAATGAATTCCAAAAATGTGTTGTAAACTGGGCCCCACGGTCATATATAATAGATATTGGCACTCCGTGTAGTCGCACTATCTCTTTAATATATAACTTTGCATAATGTTCTGTTGTATAACTAGATCTGACAGGTAGGAAATGAGCTGATTTCGTGAGCCTATCGACTATCACCCATATGGAATCGAATTTACGATGAGAACAAGGTAAACCCATGATAAAGTCCATGTTTATTGCCTCCCATTTCCATGTCGGGATCTCTATAGCCTGCATTAGCCCTCCGTGCTTCTGGTACTCTATTTTCACCTGCTGGCAACTAGGGTATTGAGCGACATACTCCACAATGTTCTTATTCATGTTGTTCCACCAATACATATCCTTAATGTCATGATACATCTTCGTCGACCCAGGGTGAATGGAGTACCACGAATAATATGCCTCCGACAAAATCCTGTCTCGTAGCCCTGCTACATCTTAAAGACACAAACGACCCCTGTATCTGAGAACCCCATCTCCCTTGAGTTCTAACAACGACTTCTTCTGCTACAGAACTCGCTCTCTCAACTCGACCAACTCTGGGTCCTCGTACTGCTTCTCCTTTACTTCCGCTATGAGAGATGATTTTGAAGTATTTTGGAGTACAACTCCTCCAATACCTGTTGTTACCCAATTTTTCCTCAAATTATTTTACATTTTGAATATATACCTTCCAAAACCATTTTTCAATAATTGGTATTTTTCCATAATTTTCCATATTTTATTTAATTTCTTTTCCAATTTATTCAGTACTTTATATTCAATAAATAATCATAGATTATATTATAAATAATTTCAAAATATTTCCTAAACTCAATATATCACTTTAATCCTATTAGGATTTAATTATTTTATTAATTAGCCAATTTGGCATTATTTAGCTATAATTACAACAATCTTGCAGTTATAGCCTAAAGGCGCATTTTATACCATTTTAATTCAATAATTAGTCATCTTATATTTTTAATATTAGTCAATTACTTTAATTTTACTTATTTAGCATTTATTTCATTTTATATAATCATTTGCGATTTTTATTAATATTTATTTATTTTAACGAGTATTTAATTAATAGCCACTTTTTAATTCCTATAATAGCCTAATTTCAACCGGACCCCTACCCAATTTAATCATCCCAATTACCCAGCCCAGACCTAAATTTCTATCCGGCCCAACCCCTCGATCAATCTAAGTCGTTGATCAATTTGAATCAACGACACAAATTAATACTTACCTAAATTAATCCTAATGACCTACCCCCATGTCCCTCATATTCACTCAGGATCTCATCTCTCTACTCTCTCTCTCTCTATCTCTCCAGCCTCCTGTAGAGACTTCCAGTCTCTCCGGCCTCCGATGAGGCTCCTTCGTCTTCTCCGGCTACCTCTCTTGCCGGAAACCATGGGTCCTCACCCCTCTTAGCCTCATGACTCCCTCCTACATCGGGTATCACTATCCTGAGGTCCTTAGGAGATCCTGAAGTGGTTCAACTCACCCCATGACTGTTCATGCCTTCTCAGGCCACCCTTGGACTGTCCGAGTAAGATGTTCCAATCTCCGGCCAAAACCTATGGTTTCTGAGCGGATTTTCTCTCTTTTTGGGTTATCTCATTAAAACCATAACTGTTGGCTCTTGATTTCTTAGATCTATGACAGATCTGTATGTATTCTGAGTTTTTTTTTCTATTTCCCTTAAAGATTCCGAGTTTTCTTTAAAAAATGACTTTTAATCTTCAAGCTAGGGTTTGTTAACACATTTCTCAAAAAAGAATGATTCTCTTTATGATTTTAAGTATTATTCTATAAATTCTACTATGTTTGCACGATTTATTTGTGTGTTTTTCCCTCATCTGACTTACTATGTTGGAAACCCTAAGTGGCTTTGCCTTAATCTTAGGATTCTGAGTCCGTTTTGAGTACATGCTTCCCACGAATGGTCTGAGCTTTTCTGTGACTTTACCATATTTTTGTTCATTAGGGTTTCTGATCTGTGTCCTCTGCTCGTATCATGTTTACTCTGTTATTTCCTTTAATCATTTTACTATGTTCTAACTTAAATCCCTGATTTATGTGATTCTCTTACCCTACTCTGCCTATTCTTGCTTATGCTATGTTTGCTTAGTTTAGTTGCAACACTTTCCCTTGGTTAATATTATCTTCTAGCGGAATCCCTGATTCCATGTGATTGACATGCTTCACTGATTGTCCTGTGATATTCTTTACTGATTTTCTGACTTATGAAATATTTTCCTACCTTACTCTATAATTGATTATGCTGTTAATGTGATTGTTAAGGATTTTCCTTAATTGGATACTCAGTACCCAACCTAATTACTTGTCCTATACTTGTACTAAGTGGAAATATTTCCTTATGTGTTATATTCCAATCTTATGGTATCTTGCCTTATTTGGCTACCTGTCGATTACCGTTTGAAGTTAACTCCATCAATTAAGGGAGTATCCATGCTGATTTTACACTAATTGATACACAGTCCCATAATTAATGATTGACTTTGGTTTTTACCTTATTTGCTACCTAGACTTACACTATATATATATACCTTGCTCTTTCATTAACAAGATACGAACACACACATTGTTCAGACCGTCTCTTACTCACATATTCTCTACTGTTCTTCCCCCTGATTACTTGCTACCATTACTAGTCGGCTGCAATCCAAAGCTAGTTATTCTACTTTGCTTACTCTTCATTCTGCACTTACTATCTCCCAACTGGTATGTCTTCAATTTATGTTTAGAGCTTCACAACAATATGTTTCTTTGGGTATTTCAATTCATCTTTTTCTTAATCATCTTCTACTTATGGTTTAGTATTTTTACTTGCAATTAGTCTGCATGCTATGCTTAGCATGTCACTACCCCTCCCCCCTTTGCATGTTTCAACATGATTCTACCTCACTTATGTCTTCCTCAATTCCTAGTATACTAGAACATGCACCACATGTTACTTAGTCTATATGCTATACCTTGAATCTCTTCTCAAACCTATGTGCAACTATGTTGATTATGTGCTTCCCTCTCTGGTACTCCCTCAATCTGTTTCTATTAAGTTCTTGGCATGAACTCTTTGTGACCGACTATGTCTGTGATTGTTTAGGCCATGTACAGGTCTGTGATGCTTTAGTACATCTCTAATGTTAACTTGTATACAAATTTGCTTCTATGTATGGCCTACTTGTCCCCTATCCCCTATTCCCTGTTTGTGTCTGTCTCCCTGCACTATGTATGATGTCATGATTCCGAGTCATTAACTATCCTACTTCCTCTCTTTCAAACTGCTTTCACTAAGACAAGCTCTTTCTAAATCTATTTTTTTTCTTTACAATCTGTTTTCAGAAAACTGTTTTCAACTCTATTCTTTTAAACTATATCAAGCACTCTCACATATACTCTTAGAAGCCTAGGTTCTGCCCCTTTTATGTGAGCATTGATTAGGGACCTCTCAACTCCCTCTGAACTATGACACGCAAGAGCTGGCTTCCACACCGCACTTACTCCATCTTGGCTATGAAAGTTGGGTGTGAGCACTGCCCGGGGTCCTCTGAGATCCTTAGGGAACTCTGACACACCCGGATTATGAAAGGTTATGAATAACAGTACATGGCATTGAGGACCTAGATACTTTGGCCTACTGTGGAAGGCTCCCTATAATCAACTTCTTCTTTTCCTAATTTAATTATGTAATTCATATTCAAAAGCTTGTAATAATTTGTAAATACTATTCTGGGGCTGGATAGTGAAAAATGGGTGGGGTATGCATGTTATAGTATAAGTCTGGGTAGATATCATGTCTCTCTAGGTTTACTTTTCTCTGTGTGTGCACTAGTAACCATGACTAGGTATCAAGCATGCCATACATGTTGATACACCTGCTTTTCTTTCAGCATATCATCCTTACCTAGAATATCCTGTTCATAGGATCAGTAATAACAATAAAGAAAAAGCTGCTATCATGTGATTCTGAGAATGTATTTTTAAATCGTGCTTTAAACGGATGTGTTAACAAATATGCAATCATGTTTTGCCATGCTATATACGTAGAGATCATGAATAACTATTAAAACCTGTCTCTTATGTTGTTCCTGAAGCTGTGCAATAATGTAATAATCATGTAGTCCACCTAGAAATCCTGCTTAGGGTAACAATCCGCTACTAAAATCAGTCATTCTCATACTTGCTGCATCTTCTCAAAGTATGTTAAAAAATACTGTGATTTTAAGCACTTAGAAAATCCTGTCTAGGAATTCTGCATTCTGCATATCTGCCTATGCATATTAGATATCTTGTTCATAGGATTATACTTAGTTTAAACACACAATCCTATGTTCTAAATAAATTGTCAATCAGTACTTTGCTCATATGTAGAATCACATATTATTAGGATTAATAGTCCGGAATCCTTAACAAACCAGTACAACTGTTGCATGTTATTTTTACACCTAGGCAAGCCTTAGGTAATCAATTACAAGGAAAAAAAAAAAAAAAAAAAACCAGATCTGTCTTTGTGATCATGTTTAACTACCAGAGCAAGCCAGGGTACCTCTGAGGTCACACGGTTATAGATGAAAAGGCTGAAGCGCAAGTCAAGTTCAACCAGCTGCGCAAAACGATCCGTGAGTGCGAGGATGAACACCACAAAATACATGAATCTAACTAGAAGCTGATCGAGGAGTGGAAAGACATGGCTATCAGCACCAACAAGAGGTTGGATACTTAGAACAAGGTATAGTCGAGCTGGAGGAGACATTCATCAAAAGGGTCGAAGATTGTCAAAGGGCTGAGGGAACTGAAGGAGGACATCTCGCCAGAGCATACCTGTTGCTGGAACATCGCGAGCTAGGAAAGTTGTTCGAGGGAAGAAGGAATGTCGAATCTGGGGAAGGTCCTTCTGGGACCAAGTAGATAGGAATGTCTTTATTTTTTCTGTCAATAGGCCAAGAGCCATTAGTGACTTTTATTTTTCGTTTATTTAGTGTCATTTTGGGATTTGTCTATTTTCTTATCAATAAAATGAGGCATTTAGCATTTTAAGTTCTCCGAATCAATCTGTCGCTAGGCCTACCTCGGGCACGGAGAGGTTCCCAAATTAGGACACGCTTTACATTCCCGCACTATGTGTTTAAATACTGCAATATTTTTCATAATCCTCACTGACTTGGCTACCTTTTGTTTTATTTCTTTTCTTTATTATTCCCCTCCCCAAAGGTTAGTTCGTGCACTCTAGCATCATCAACTTATCTCACAAGATCCAAGGGTCCTCCACCTACTCCTCCTCCTAGTCCTACTAAAGGCAAGAATAAAGGCAAAAGTAAGATGGAAGAATCCAGTTGCGCCAAGAAAGAGAATATGGTTGAACGAGTAGAGGCCACTGACGGCCGAGGTATTCAGGTCCTAAATGAGAACATGTTACCACTGGAACAGAAACTACTGAAATTTCAAGAAGAACTCGATCAGGTTCGAAATCTGGCCAACCTGTGCAATACTTGCCTCACTTCACCATCACGCCACTCCACCAAAGAACCAAACTCTCCTGGCACAGTGCAATACTTGCCTCACTTCAAACCACACTCCATTGCTTATCCTAGAACCTCAAAGCCCCAAAAAGGACCATTTGCACAATCCCATCTATGTGGATACCATGCCACACTCCACTCCACCTATCCCACACCCGTCCGAGTCAGATGAAAATGACCTGCTTATCAAGAACCTAGCCGAGGAACTAAGGAAGCTGACCAGCCAAGTTTAGGGTGTTGAAGGAACCAAGGGAATCGAAGGGTTGAATTATGAAGACCTATGTATACAACCTGATGTCGAACTGCCTGAGGGGTACAAACCTCCGAAGTTCGAGTTGTTTGACGGTACTGGTGACCCGAGGGTCCATCTAAGGACCTATTGTGACAAGCTGGTTGGCGTAGGAAAAGATGCAAGGATCTGCATGAAGCTGTTAATGAGGAGTTTGAATGGAGATGCATTGACTTGGTACATCAGCCAAGATCCTAAGAAGTGGTCAAACTGGGTAGGTATGGCGTCTGACATTATGGACACATTTAGATTCAACAAAGAGAATGCACCAGACGTGTTCTATATCCAGAATTTGAAGAAGAAACTTACAGAGACATTTTGCGAGTATGCTACTCGCTGGAGGTTCGAGGCTGCTAAAGTCAGACCTGATTTAGAAGAGGAGTAGATGAACAAGTTCTTTGTCCGGGACCAGGCCTCGCAGTACTATGAACGGTTGATGATGATTGAGAATCACAAGTTCTCCGACATTATCAAATTAGGCGAGTGAATTGAAGAAGGTATTAAGAGCGATATGGTCACAAATTTTGAAGCCTTGCAAGCTACAAACAAGGCTTTACTGTCCGGTGGTGTGTCTAAGAAAAGAGATGGGGAACTATAATGGTTGCACAAAGAGCCAAATCCCCACTTAAATACAAAATTTATCCAACACCTCCACTCACATACCAGCCAACCCCGAATTACCAAGCACCCTCACCTTCTTACCAGGCTCCTCCACCCACTTACCAATCTACATCACCCTCATATCAACCTACTTCACCCAGAGACTCACAACCCGTACCATACTTATAATTCCCAACCATCTCATTACCAATCACCCCCTACCCGTCAAACTTCCCTAGACCTCGACCTAATTTTGATCGCAGACCTTTAAAATAGTACACCGCCATAGCTGAACCATTGGCCAGCTGTATGAGAAACTCAAAGTTTCCGGTTACGTCACCCCTATCCCTGCTGCCACCCCTGAGAACCCTTCTCAGTGGGTTAACTTAAACAAATACTGTGCATACCATTCCGTCATGAAAGGGCACACCATCGATGAATGCCGCTCTTTGAAAGACAAGATACAGTCCCTGATTGATAACAAAATCATTGTGGCAAAGGAGCCCGCTCCGAACGTCCGCAACAATCCTCTTCCAGACCATAAAGGTGGAGGTATCCATGTGATTGAAATAGAAGATGATTGGGACCCCGAGGGATCAATCGGGTTGATCATAGAAGTCGATGATCCAAAGAAACCAACAGTCACTCTCAACCCGATCATAATCCAGATTCAACCATCTGGGGATGCTTAGGTAAATATGTCCATACCTCTTGATTTTGAAGCAGCACAACCTGCAAAGACACCTGTACCGATTGAAGTTGAGGTCGTATCTCCGGAAAATGCATCGGCACCATTCGAGGTTGCAGTCTTGCCACCCCGAACACACATTCCATTTAAAGTAAGGATAGTCACACCAATTCCAGTGGTGATGTCGAACACGCCACCCTTCTATACAACCGCTATCCCTTTGGACTATACGGCCGAGGAAAGAAGGAAAGGCAAGTTCAAAACTAAGGAAGTTGTCGCAGCACATGGCATGATGAGAACTGGTAGAGTCTATACCCCTGAGCATCTGGCCGAATCAAGCAAGCAGGATGCCAACCGGCCTCCCTTTATCGAAACAGGTCCAGATGACCTTTGGAGGAAATTACAGGCTAAAGAGCATTCAGTCATCGACCAGCTAAACAAGACGCCAACACAAATATCCATCCTCTCTTTGCTACAGAATTCTGAGACACACCGAAGTGCTCTGTTGAAGGTGTTGAGTGAAGCGTATGTACCAAACAACATCACTAGTGGGGAAATGGCCAATATGGTAGGCAAAGTATTGGAAAGTCACAATATCACTTTCCATGAGGACGAGCTGCCGCCTAAAGGATTGGGCCATAACAAAGCACTGCACATCACTGTGCAATACGAAGATTATTTCATCACCAGAATCTTTATGGATGGAGGATCTAGTCTTAACATTTTCCCGTTGATAACACTCAAGAAATTGGGTAAAGGGTTGCATGAGATAAAGGCTGGAGCGGTCAATGTGAAAGCTTTCGATGGATCTCAAAGGTCCACCATTGGTGAGATAAGCCTATGCCTGCAAATGGGACCAACATGGTTTGAGGTGGACTTCTAAGTGATAGATGTGCCAGCGTCCTACAATCTGTTATTGGGACGACCATGGATCCATGCTGCTGGCGCCGTGGCATCACACTACATCAGGAAGTGAAGTTTGAATGGAACCACCAAGAGGTGATTATTCACGGCGATGATAGTAACCCTATTTACAACCGCCAGACTATTCAGGTGATCGAAAGAAGAAAAATGTTGGGTGGAGAAACTTACCACCACATTGAACGGGTCAATGCCATCAACAAGGACAAATGGTGGGATATCAAGATCAAGAGTATACTAAACTGGAATGGGTACGATCTTGGAAAACGGCTCGGCAAGAACCTTCAAGGAATCTCCAAACCTATCAAGATCAAAAACCATGACACCACCTTCGGTCTGGGATACGACTATACTTGGAAAGAGTACAATGACTGGTCTCCACCTTAGCGCGGTCCTTACTACCCACTAGAGCAGCCGATACCGCATCTGGAGCAGACCTTCCAGCAGGCTGGCATTATCTATGGATCAGACGAAGAAGAAGCACTTGCAGCAATAAGGAACTTGTTTTTGGAAAACAATGATATGAGTTGTTATGTTATTCTCGAGGAGGAGGGGGAGGAAAGCCCTTCCATACAGGCTGTGAGCAGAGGGACATACCTCAAAAATTGGACAATCTGGACAACTAAAGCCCGGCGAGCCTCGGGGTAGCAAGGCTAAAACAAGCATTACTTACCGTTTTATTAACTAAAATGATTTTTTCTTTCCGCATTTTTCAATTCCAGCAATAAGATCCTCAATGTTCAAAAACAGTTATTAAATTTATCAAAGCATTTTCTAATTTCTCTTATTTATTGCTACTACTTTCTCTCATTACCTTATCTATACAACATTATTATTACTTGTCTTGATGAACCAATGACCGTGACATGCAACGAGACAACGCGACAAACAGACATCGAATCGGATGAAGATGATATACCCAACGAGATCGTCAAAGAAGTTGAAAACTTTGAGAACTGACCTAAGTCCAACCTGGACGAGACTGAAATTGTCAACCTGGCAGATTTGGAAAATGTCAAGGAAACACGGATTAGCATTCATTTGTCACCATCAGAAAAGAAAGAATACACAGAGTTTTTAAAAGAGTATGAGGATATTTTCGCCTAGTCGTATGATGACATGACTGGTCTAAGTACATCTATTGTGGCTCACAAACTGCCAAACAATCCAATGTGTCCACCGGTAAAGCAAAAGCTCAGAAAGTTCAAACCCGACATGAGTTTGAAAATCAAGGAAGAAGTTACCAAGCATATCAACGCCAAAGTTCTCAGAGTGGTTGAGTACCCAACATGGTTATCCAACATTGTACCTATGCCGAAAAAGTACGGGAAGGTCAGAGTCTGTGTCGACTACCAGGATCTCAATCGGGCCAGTCCGAAAGACGACTTCCCTTTGCCAAATATACACATCCTGATTGACAATTGCGCCAAGCATGAACTACAATCATTCGTGGATTTCTTCGTTGGTTATCATCAGATTTGGATGGATAAGGAATATGATGAGAAAACGGCTTTCATTACGCCGTGGGGAGTGTACTGTTACAAAATGATGCCATTCGGCCTGAAGAATGCAGGGGCTACCTACATGAGGGCTATGACCACCATACTCCATGATATGATTCACAAGGAGATCGAGGTATATGCGGATGATGTTATTATCAAGTCCAGGAAAGCCACAAACCACATAAAAGATATGAGGAAGTTCTTCAATAGGTTGCGTAAATATAACCTGAAACTGAACCTCGCGAAGTGTGCATTCAGGGTTCCTGCTGGGAAGTTGCTGGGATTTATTGTGAGCCGCCGGTGAATAGAATTGGATCCATCAAAAGTCAAGTCCATTCAAGAACTGCCACCGCTAAGGAATAAGAAAGACGTGATGAGTTTCTTGGGGAGGCTTAACTACATCAGCCGATTTATTGCACAATCTACAATTATCTTTGAGCCGATCTTGAAGATGCTGAAGAAGGACGCTGCAACCAAATGGACTGATAAGTGCCAAAAGGCTTTCGATAGAATCAAGGAATATTTGTCAACACCGCCCATCTTGGTACCACCTGAGCCAGATAGACCTTTGCTGCTCTACCTTGCAGTGTTAGATGGAGCTTTCGGCTGTGTTATGGGGAAGCACAATGAAACAGGAAGGAAGGAGCAAGTTATTTATTATCTCAGCAAGAAGTTAACTATGTACGAGGCTCGATATTCTCTATTGGAACGCACCTTTGACTTTGGTAGCTCAAAATTTAAGGAACTACTTCTGTGCCTACACAACATATCTCATATCAAGGATGGATCCATTAACGTACATCTTTTAGAATCCCATGCCTACTAGCAAGCTAGCTAAGTGGCAAATCCTGCTAAGTGAGTTCGACATTATCTATGTGACTCAGAAAGTTGTCAAGGGACAGACACTGGCAGACCACCTTGGTGAGAATCTCGTGGATGGAGAATACGAACCCCTAAAAATTTATTTTACTGATAAGGAGGTATAATTCATAGGAGAAGACATTGCAGAATTCTATTACGGTTGCAGGATGTTCTTCGATGAAGCAGCAAACTTCAAGGGGGTTGGCATTGGAGCAGTCCTAATATCGGAAATCGTCCAGCAATATCCGGTATCTGCCAAGCTCAGGTTCCCCTGCACCAACAATATGGCAGAGTATGAAGCATGTATCTTAGGGCTCAACATGGGCATTGACATGAACGTCTAGGAACTGTTAGTGATTGGTGACTCAGATTTTTTGGTACATGGGGTACAAGGAGAGTGGGCAACCAATAATTCCAATATATTACCGTATCTGCATCACGTACTGGAGTTAAGAAAGAGGTTCGCAAAGATAGAATTTTGGCATGTCCCCAGAATCCAGAATGAGTTCGCCGATGCATTGGCTACCTTGTCCTCAATGATCCAGCAGCTGGACAAGAATTTCATTGACCCTATTACCATAAAGATCCATTATCAGCCAGCTTATTGTGCCCACGTCGAAGAAGAAGCAGATGTAAATTCTTGGTTTCATGACATCAAGGAATATTTGGAAAACGGAGATTACCTAGAGCTTGCGAATCCCACTCGAAAATGCACACTTCGAAGACTATCCAACAATTTCTTTCACAGCGGAGAGGTCATGTATAGGAGGACCCCTGATTTGGGGCTATTAAGGTGTGTTGACGTAATGGAAGCATCAAAACTACTAGAGGAAGTTCATGCTGGGACCTGCGGCCCACATATGAACGGTTTTGTTCTGGCAAAGAAGATACTCTGAGCTGGTTACTTTTGGATGACTATGGACACGGACTGCATCCAGTATGTCCGAAAATTCCACCGCTGCCAGATACATGGGGATATGATAAAGCTACTTCCAAATGAGATCAATGCAACAAGCTCACCATGGCCATTCAAAGCTTGGGGCATGAACGTTATTGGACCAATCGAGCCTGCCGCCTCCAACAGACACATGTTCATTATGGTGGCCATATATTACTTCACTAATTGGGTCGAGGCAGCCTCCCACAAAGCAGTTACTAAGAAAGTCATGGCCGACTTTGTCCGTGACCGCATTGTTTGTCGGTTCGGAGTTCCAGAGTCAATCATCACCGACAATGGTTCCAATCTCAACAGTGACTTGATGAAATCTATGTGTGAGACTTTCAAGATCAAGCACAAGAATTCCACAGCATATAGACCGCAAATGAATGGAGTTGTAGAAGCCGCCAACAAAAACATCAATAGGATACTAAGAAAGATGATAGAAAAGCACAAGCAGTGGCATGAGAAGTTATCATTTGCCCTATTGTGATACCTCACCTCAATCCGCACATCAACAGGGGGAACTCCCTATATGCTAGTTTATGGTACAAAAGTTGTTATTCCTGCCGAAGTTGAGATTCTGAGGATTATGCAAGAAGCCGAGATCAGCGACGCAGAGTGGGTAAAGAACCGTTATGAGCAGCTAGCCCTCATAGACGGAAAGAGAATGAATGCAGTCTGTCATGGTCAACTTTATCAGAATAGGATGTCCAGAGCTTTTAACAAAAAGGTCAAGTCGAGACAGTTCACACCGGGGAAGCTGGTGTTAAAAAAGAGCCTTCCACATCAAGATGAACCAAAGGGAAATTCTCTCCCAACTAGCAAGGTCCGTATATGGTCCACAAAGTACTAACAGGAGGAGCACTTATACTTGCTGAGATGGAAGGAGAAGTTTGGCCGCAACCAATCAATTCAGATGCAGCCAAGCGTTATTATGTGTAATTTTGTATGCTTCTCTCAATGTTGTAAATTGAACTACGCCTGACCTGATTCCCGTTTAGGAGGGGATACGTAGGCAGCCTTATGGGTTCGGTCACAATTCAATAAAATTCCATTTTCCCGCAATTTGAAACTGGGGCACCCTCAAAATTCTGAAGCAAGTACAGCCGATCACCGCACGATCAACAGACAGAAGTATTCACTCATCAAACTGGAGCAAAATTTTGAGGAAGACCCTCAAAATTCCGTAGAAGGAAGGGTTTCAATGTCTCAAACCGTGTCACGGTCGTCGATTCATCTAAAACTATTTTAGATTATATGTTATGTTATACTTTTACAAAATCATGCATGCTTATTCTTGAAACAACTTGTTTGGCAAACGCTACCCCAATGATACGGACAATATCATCAGATCAATCCGAACGAGTTAAGAAAAGCCTGCAGGGTTACGAACTAACCTTCCCCCTTTACAAAACTCACGATTTTTTTTTGATGCAGACACAAAGAACAAACACGTAGAGAAGTCTCAAATCTCATCACAATTGCAAATTCCAAAGTTCGATGTCCACACGAAGGACGAACATGTTCAAGATCATAATTCTCGAAACCATCATACTTGTCGGTATCTATTATCAATACAAATAATGCTCCGTAATCACAACACTCGCAATAATCATAGTGCCGCAATTCATCACCAGCTAAGAATTCCTACCATCATTTATTTTCTGCATAAGGTTACCATTCTGCCTTCCGAGACTAAACGTTGTCTCCACTTGCATCGCATTCTTGCATAAGGCTACCATTCTGCCTTGTGAGACTAAACGTTGTCTCCACTTGAATTGCAATCTTGCATAAGACTACTATTCTGCCTTCCAAGACTAAATTTTATCTCCATCTACATCGCATTCTTACATAAGTCTACCTTTATGCCTTCCGAGGTTAAACTCTACCTCAATCTGCATCTCCATAAGGCTACCTTTCTACCTTCTGAGACTAAACGATGTCTCCATCTGCATCGCATTCTTGCATAAGGCTACCTTTCTGCCTTCCGAGGTTAAACTCTACCTCCATCTGCATCTGCATAAGGCTACCTTTCTGCTTTCCGAGACATTGTCTCCATCTGCATTGCATAAGGCTACCTTTCTGCCTTCCAACTTGCATAAAGCTACCCTTCTACCTTCCAAGTTTGAGCTCTACCTCCATTTGCATTTGAATAAGGCTACTGTGTTGCCTTCCGAGGCTAAACGGTGCCTCTAATCTAATTTTCGAAAGCAACCACTGCCTCAAGCACTATTTACTTAGTTTTCATTTACGGCTAAGCTCTGCCCCATTAATCCGCAAGACTAAACTCTGTCTTGTTAGCATCGTACTATTGCATCTTCATGGGCTGAAATATCGCCAACCTATCCAAAGGCGTCATCGTTCGGAGGCACCATCTTCATAGCCCGAGAACACCATGTCATGGCCTGAGGATCTCTTTAATCATTTTGCATATCATTATTCAAAGGCGTCATGGTTGGGAGGCACCATCCTCATGGCCTGCGAATCCTGCATTCAGCAATTCATGGCCCAGGACGTCATGGTCTGAAGATGCCATCCTTAACCGTCCAAAGACAGCATTCAATGGTCCGACAGGAACTTGCATCATGTTTAAATTACACATAATATATATGCTTGTATTGTTTATTTGCAGGTAATCCGGCAATCAACAGTCATCCCGGCAGGAGCAGACCCGCTCCAGTTCTCCTAACCACCCCTGCAAACCTCTTGCAAAACTTCATCGGTATACTTCGCCAGTGACTCCTGAACTACATACAGCCTGCTTCCTGTAAATTCAGGGATATGTAGGCAATTCAGAAACCAGAGTGCGGCCTAAATTCCTTCAAATCATTACACTCGGTCAAAATTTGCCATCATATCTTTACCTGAAAACTCTTTGATCCTTCCCGGGTAAAGAGGGGCAGTTGTTGATACCCAATTTTTCCTCAAATTATTTTAAATTTTGCATATATACCTTCCAAAATATTTTTTTTACAATAATTGGTATTTTCCCATAATTCTCCATATTTTATTTAATTTCTTTTCCAATTTATTCAGTACTTTATATTCAATAAATATTCGTAGATTATACTATAAATAATTTCAAAATATTTCCTTAACTCAATATATCACTTTAATCCTATTAGAATTTAATTATTTTATTAATTAGCCAATTTGACATTATTTAGCTATAATTACAACAATCTTGCAGTTATAGCCTAAAGGCGCATTTTATACCATTTTAATTCAATAATTAGTAATCTTATATTTTCAATATTAGTTAATTACTTTAATTTTACTTATTTAACGTTAATTTCATTTTATATAATCATTTTCTATTTTTTTAAATTATTTATCTATTTTAATGGGTACTTAATTAATAGCCACTTATTAATTCCTATACAAGCCTAATTGCACTCGGGCCCCTACCCAATTTAATCAGCCCAATTACCCAGCCCAGACCTAAATTTCCACCCGGCCCAACCCCTCGATCAATCTGAGCCATTGATCAATTTGAATCAACGACCCAGATTAATAATTACATATATTAATCCTAATGACCTACCCCCCCTCCCCCCCCATCCCTCATTTTCACTCAGGCTCTCATCTCTCTACTCTCTCTCTCTCTCTATCTCTCCAGCCTCCTCTAGAGACTTCCAGTCTCTCCGGCCTCCGATGATGCTCTTTCGTCTTCTCCGGCTACCACTCTTGCCGGAAACCATGGGGCCTCACCCCTCTTAGCTTCATGACTCCCTCCTACACCGGGTATCACTGTCCTGAGGTCCTCAGGATATCCTGAAGAGGTTCACCTCACCCCATGATTGTTCATGCCTTCTCAGGTCAGCCTTGGCCTGTCCGAGTAAGATTTTCCCACTTCCGGCCAAAACCTATGATTTCTGAGCCGAGTTTCTCTCTTTTTGGGTTATCTCATTAAAACCCTAACTGTTGGCTCTCAATTTCTTAGATCTATGACAGATCTGGATGTATTCTGAGTTATTGTTTTTGCTATTTCCCTTAAAGATTCCGAGTTTTCTTTAAAAAATGACTTTTAATCTTCAAGCTAGGGTTTGTTAGCACATTTCTCAAAAAATAATGATTCTCTTTCTGATTTTAAGTATTATTCTATAAATTCTACTATGTTTGCACGATTTATTTGTGTTTTTTCCCTCATCTGACTTACTATGTTGGAAACCCTAAGTGGCTTTGCCTTAATCTTAGGATTCTGAGTCCGTTCTGAGTACATGCTTCCTACGAATGGTCTGAGCTTTTCGTTGACTTTACCATATTTTTGTTCATTAGGGTTTCTGATCTTTGTGTCCTCTGCGCGTATCATGTTTACCTGTTATTTCCTTTAATCTTTTTACTATGTTCTAACATAAATTCCTGATTTATGTGATTCTCTTACCCTACTCTGCCTATTCTTGCTTGTGCTATGTTTGCTTAGTTTAGTTGCAACACTTTCCCTTGGTTAATATTACCTTCTAGCGGAATCCCTGATTCCATGTGATTGACATGCTTCACTGATTTTCCTGTGATATTCTTTACTAATTTTCTGACTTATGAAATATTTTCCTACCTTACTCTATAGTTGATTATGCTGTTAATGTGATTGTTAAGCATTTTCCTTAATTGGATACTCGGTACCCAACCTAATTACTTGTCATATACTTGTACTATGTGGAAATATTTCCTTATGTGTTATATTCCAATCGTATGGTATCTTGCCTTATTTGGCTACCTGTCGATTACCGTTTGAAGTTAACTCCATCAATTAAGGGAGTATCCATGTTGATTTTATACTAATTGATACACAGTCCCATAATTACTGATTGACTTTGGTTTTTACCTTATTTGCTACCTAGAGTTACACTATATATATACCTTGCTCTTTCATTAACAAGACACAAACACACACATTGTTCAGACCCTCTCTTACTCACATATTCTCTACTGTTCTTCCCCTGATTACTTGCTACCATTACTAGTCGGCTGCAAGCCAAAACTAGTTATTCTACTTTGCCTACTCTTCATTCTGTACTTACTATCTCCCAACTGGTATGTCTTAAATTTATATTTAGAGCTTCAAAACAATATGTTTCTTTGGGAATTTCGATTCATCTTGTTCTTAATATGCTCATACTTATGGTTTAGTTGTTTTACTTGCAATTACTCTGCATGCTATGCTCAGCCTGCCACTACCCCTCCCCCCTTTGCATGTTTCAACATGATTCTGCCTCACTTATGTCTTCCTCAATGCCTAGTATACTACAACATGCACCACATGTTACTTAGTCTATATGCCATACCTCTAATCTCTTCTCAAACCTATGTTCAACTATGTTGATTATGTGCTTCCCTATCTGGTACTCCCTCAATCTGTTTCTATTAAGTTCTTGGCATGAACTCTTTGTGACCAACTATGTCTGTGATTGTTTAGGCCATGTATAGGTCTGTGATGCTTTAGTGCATCTCTAATGTTAACTTGTATACAATTTTGTTTCTATGTATGGCCTACTTTCCCCCTATCCCCTGTCATGATTTTGAGTCATTAAATATCCTACTTCCTCTCTTTCAAATTGCTTTCTCTAAGACAAGCTCTTTCTAAATCTATTTTGTTTCTTTACAATCTGTTTTCAGAAAACTGTTTTCAACTCTATTCTTTTAAACTATATCAAGCACTCTCACATATACACTTAGAAGACTAGTTTCTGCCCCTTTTGTGTGAGCATTGCTTAGGAACCTCTGAACTCCCTCTGAACTTTGACACACAAGAGATGGCTCTTCCACACTGCACTTACTCCATCTTGGCTATGAAATCTGGGTGTGAGCACTGTCCGGGGTCCTCTGAGATCCTTAGCGAACTCTGACACACCCGAATTATGAAAGGTTATGAATAACAGTACATGGCATTGAGGACCTGGATACTTGGGCCAACTATGGAAGGCTCCCTATAGTTAACTTCCTCTTTTCCTATTTTAATTATGTAATTCATATTCAAAGGCTTGTAATAATTTGTAAATACTATTCTGGGGCTGGATAGTGAAAGATGGGTGGGCTATGCATGTTATAGTATAATTCTGGGTAGATATCATGTCTCTCTAGGTTTACTTTTCTCTATGTGCGCACTAGTAACCATGACTAGGGATCAAGCATGCCATACATGTTGATACACCTGCTTTTCTTTCAGCATATCATCCTCACCTAGAAAATCCTGTTCATAGGATCAGTAATAACAATAAAGAATAAATTGCTATCATGTGATTCTGAGAATGTATTTTTAAATCCTGCCTTGAACGAATGTGTTAACAAATCTGCAATCATGCTTTGCCATGCTATATACGTAGAGATCATGAACACTTATTAAAACCTGTCACTTATGTTGTTCCTGAAGCTGTGCAATAATGTAATAATCCTGTAGTCCGCCTAGAAATCCTGCTTAGGGTAACAATCCGCTACTAAAATCAATCATTCTCATACTTGCTGCATCTTCTGAAAGTATGTTAAAAAATACTGTGATTTAAAGCACTTAGAAAATCCTGTCTAGGAATTCTGCATTCTGCATATCTGCCTATGCATATTAGATATCTTGTTCATAGGATCATACTTAGCTTAAACACACAATCCTATGTTCTAAATAAACTGTCAATCAGTACTTTGCTCATATGTAGAATCACATATTATTAGGATTAATAGTCCAGAATCCGTAACAAACCAGTACAACTGTTGCATGTTATTTTTACACCTAGGCAAGCCTTAGGTAATCAATTACAAGGAAAAAAATAAAAAATAAAACCAGATATGTCTTTGTGATCATGTTTAACTACCAGCATGCTAAAACCAGTAGGCAAATTGATTAGGACCCTTTCCTGAGTAATAAGACAGGTCTTCCTATCTGTTTATATTCTAAACGCACTTAGACACCATGTCTTAGGATTCTAAACTTAAATACTGCCCTTAAATGTGTTTGAGTCATGTTGTCTAATTGATTTACTTGTGGAGGTATGTCTGAGCCTTTACATGTTTTCCATGCTCTCCCCTTATTTGCAAGTCCTACTTTTTTATTGTATGTCGCCCTAGTATTTTTACCTTTAAAACCTGAGGGTCTGCCTAGAAACCTCCCCTTTAGGATAGTAGTTCTAAACTCCTCCAGGACTAATAGGAAGGGGCGGGTAACAACACGCAATAGAGTTCGCGACCAACACGCGCTTTAGTTACCTTCACGGGGTGGGAAAGGGTAGAATATGGACATGATGACAGATGCGCTAATACCACGTGTAGCCCCTCTTTGAGGAGTGTCATACCGGGTATTACATTGATGTTATCCATATTATCACAAACCTAGGACATCCTTTGCTTTAAATGTTTAGATTGGAACTCTTTTCAAAATTCAGCCTTTCTATAACTATTTTCAGACACCTTGTATGCTTAAGGACTTAATACCCTCTTATTTGAGCCTTTATTTATTTGTTTGCTAAATCATACAAATTCACAAAAGCTATTTGACCGGGAACAACACTTGTGGATCCTGAGGGGTGCCTAACACCTTCCCCTTGGGATAATTTCAAACCCTTACCCTACCCCCGGTTAACAACGTAGTGGTAAATGAACCCCATAGGTGACCTAACGCACCTTTAAAATTGTTAGGTGTCGACTCTCAAAAAATGCAAACCCCTTCCCAAATGGAAAGAGTTGTATTGACCCAAAATGTCATGAACCCGATCTCCGCGAGGAAAAAAGGGGCGCAACATTAACAGAGTGTACTAATTGAACCCCCAAACAAGACAATTGATGAACCTCTCTAGTTAATTGTCTTTTCTCGGCCTTTATATGTTCTAAGCTACCCATAGATCAGCGACTTAAGGCATCTTCTACAACGTTAACTTTCCCTAGATGGTAGAGAATGTTAACATCGTAACCTTTCAATAACTCAAGCAATCACCTCTGTCGCAAATTCAAATTTTTTTGCTTGAAGATATATTGCAGGATTTTATGATTTGTGAATACATCAACATGAACACCATGTAAATAATGCCGCCATATCTTATGTTCATGGACAACCGTAGCTAATTCGAGGTTGTGGGTCGGATGATTCCGCTCATGCTTCCTTAAATACCTTGAAACATACGCAATTACTTTCCCATGTTGCATCAGGACACATCCTAACCCGGCACCTGAAGCGTGACAATACATGACATAACTATCTGGACCCTCTAGAAGAGCTAGAACTAGCGTTGAGGTCAACCTGTTCTTAAGCTCTTGGAAACTATGCTAACAGGCCTCTGTCTACTGAAACTTAGTCTCTTTCTGTGTCAGCTTTGTAATGCTACTGAAAAAGAAGAATAACCCTCTACGAACCTCCGGTAGTATCCTGCTAGGCCTAGAAAGCTACGAATCTCTGTCGAAGTGGTAGCTCTAGGCTAGGATTTCACAGCCTCAATCTTCTGAGTGTCTAAGTTTATACCTCAATCGGATACAATATGCCCCAAGAATGCTACAGACTTCAACCAGAACTCACACTTAGAAAACATAGCATACAATATATTATCGCAAAGGGTTTGGAGTACCGCTCGCAGGTGGTCCACATGCTCATCCTCCAAACGAATGAACCAGAATATCATCAATAAAGACTATCACGAACATATCTAAATATGGTCGGAATAGACTATTCATCAAGTCCATAAATATGACAAGTGCATTCGTCCATAATTGTTTATGGAAAGTATTATGAAAAGGAAAGAATATCGTATATGCATATGACCGCTTCATAATTTACATTCCGCGAGCGATGTGTGATTCCCCCCCCCCCCCCACACTCTTATATTTGTAATATATATGGGATCGGGTCTTACGCCACAGCGGAGTTGAAAGGTATTTGTAATACATTTATGGGATCGGGTCGTACGCCACGACGGAGTTGAAAAGTATTTGTATTATATATGGGATCGGGCCGTACGCCACGACAGATTTGAGAGGTATTCATATACATTTATGGGAGCGGGTCGTACGCCACGACAGGTTTATAGATACATTTATGGGAGCGAGCCGTACGCCACGACGGATTCAAAGATACATTTATGGGAGCGGGCCGTACGCCACGGCGGATTCACAGATACATTTATGGGAGCGGGTCGTACGCCACGACAGGTTTATAGATACATTTATGGGAGCGAGCCGTACGCCACGACGGATTCAAAGATACATTTATGGGAGCGGGCCGTACGCCACGGCGGATTCACAGATACATTTATGGGAGCGGGTCGTACGCCACGACAGGTTTATAGATACATTTATGGGAGCGAGCCGTACGCCACGACGGATTCAAAGATACATTTATGGGAGCGGGCCGTACGCCACGGCGGATTCACAGATACATTTATGGGAGCGGGTCGTACGCCACGGCGGATTTAAAGAAAGGAAATTACTTATTTACTTATTTTCATAATTTATTTGGATTTCAGGGCCTTATATATATTTGCTGCTTAACTGCCCTCATATGTCTACTGTTTTTAGTATATTCTGTCCTATCTATATTGTTGGACCTTAGTGAGGGTCAAGTCGACCTCTCGTCACTATTTCTTCGAGGTTAGGCGGGATACTCACTGGGTACATATATGTATATGTACTCATGCTACACTTTCTGTGCATTTTGTTGCACAAGTATCTTCATAGTTCAGCGATTGATTTGGAGACTTGCTCGGGCTGCATTCATCCGGAGGCGTTCCGCAATTGGCATAGCCTCCTTCTTTCTATGTCTTTACATTGCTTCACTATTGCTTTTGTCCCATTTATTTCTCGAACAAGAGTTGTATAATTGTATAAATTCTTAGAAACTGCTCATGTACTTGTGTCACCGGGTTCTGGGGATGTGTTGAGTCTTGTCTTATTGAATTAAATGGATTTCCTATCGTGTTTAATTTACAAAAGTTTATTTATTTGATTATGAAAAGAAATAAAGGCAACGATTCCGAAATTGTTAAACAGGATGGTATTTCAACTGATTAAGGGGTTGGCTTGCCTGACAGTGGTGTCCGGTGTCATCACGACCCATAGGTTTTGGGTCGTGATAACGTGGTATCAGAGCTTTAGGTTCCCGTAGGTTTCACGAGTCATGAGCAAGTCTAGTAGAGTCTCGGGGATCGGTACAGAGACGTCTGTACCTATCTTCGAGAAGCTACAGGGCTGTTAGGAGAACTTCCCCTCTTGATATATTATCATGCGATTTGATTCCTCTCAGGCTTATGGCTATGTTTCTTCCTACTCAATCTTATACATCACGAAGCGGTTCCTATAATCGAGAGTTTGAAGAATTGTAATGGGGCTACAGATGCGGTGGGTGATGTTTTTCATGCATAGTCGAATGGACTGTTGTTATCGCCCTGCAGAAGAATATGATGGTATTTCAGCTCAGTAGCTGTGTTTCTGAGAGCCTTGAGTCTATGCTCGGATAGTGATGATGTTTCGATTGGTTATCGCGCGATTTTGATATGGCGGTAGAATGCTTGCCCACGTGTTGGGGGTGATGAATAGCTTGAAGGGAGGTCTTCTCAGAGGGTGGTTTCGAGATCTCGGTACTTTAGTTTCGGTATAGGAAAGGCATTTGGATTATGAATGGTCCGGTTTTGGTCGATAAAGTATCGAAGCTGGGTGTCTTTGGGAAGGGTGGAATATTCACCTGTGATATGGTATCGTCGTTTGATCGAATAGAACATGTTAAGTTCGCCGGTGCTATAGTTCTTCGGTTGCATTGGGATAGAGTGTTGTGAACCAGTATTGAAGAAGCAACTGTTATAGACCGTGGGGTGTGGTGGTTAAAGTATGGAATGAGCATTTTTAATGAAGGCAACTCAAGAAAGATGGTCCTCGGAGAGTTTGAAGTCGTGGTGATCTGGTGGTTCAAAAGCTACAGAGAATGATATTGAATTGAGGCCGTAATTGAGAAGCATGCCATGAAGGAAGTCATGTAAGAAGTGTCAGGTAGCGGCTAAATCTCTAAACGCCCGGCATCAGAGACGGAGGTCGGGTAATTGCTTAAAGGAATGAGTTCAACTAAGTAAGAAGTGGCAGTATAGCCTATAAGTTCAGTGGTAAGGCGGTGGCCTGCCTTGAGGAGGAATTGAAGTGATTTGAGAAAACTTTTGTGGACAGGGAGTAGGTCCACAAGCTTAAACCGAAATGTTGGTTATTCGGCGGAAGGCTTGATGCAACAAAGATGAGATTATTAGGGATGAGGAATGATGCGATATGGCAGGTGAATTTGAGGATATCGTGGCGCATACAGTAGATGTCCCTGAGAGGCGGACGAACTGGTAAAGCTGGTGAATAAGAACATGCTTAGGATGGGGTGTTGATGTCATAAGGGGTGTAGCGCAGCATTTTCGGACGGTGTCGGTTGGTGATTTCTGCAGGTGGGTTATTTCTAGGTATAGGTTAGCAGTTATTTATGGGAATAGTTTAGTGGGTATTCCTAGGTATAGGGTAGCAGGTATTTCTGGGAATAGGTTAGTGGGTATTTCTAGGAATAGGTTAGCAGGTATTTCTGGGTATAGGATAGCGGTGGTATGGCTAGTTGTTCTCTGTCAGGAATCATAGAGGCAATTCGCTAGGAGGCAGAATGGGCGAATGATGCTAGAGATTTTTGGGTATTTGGGGAATGCTAAATTCGGAAGGGCTGACGGATTTGTTGAGCAAGATCATGCTACCAAGGGAGGAAGGATCCCAACATGGGTCTAGAGTGAGATAAGGAGTAGCTTCGGGCTAAGTGGGGGAGTCCCACCACCTGTAGTTGGATTTTAGGGTTGCGTCCTCATGGGATTGCGGAACTGCCTGTGTATCGGCAAGTTGTTACAACTAAGAGAAAGGAGTGAATCGGTAAGTGAGCACGGCATATGATGAAAAAACAAATGTGCCAATTGGTCCTATTGGACCTGGGTTAGGCTCTGGAAGACTAATAATTTGTGCTTAAGGCATAGGCAAGTTGTAAAGGCAGTGACTCAGTCACGTGCTTCATCGAAGAGCATGTTCATGTGCTAGAAAAGCCTTGGAGTTGATTGTATTCGATGACAGCCAGAGTGGGTGACTCTCAGCAGCGGTCCTAATGAATTTGAATGTTTGAAACTGTGGTGTGTAAGGGTTTCAGGAAGCAATATGATTTAGAATCGAGCTTTTGCAGTATAACCTCTGAGGAGAAGGAGACTAGTTGGAGTGTTCTATGTTACTTCAACACGCTGGTTAGTGTTGGAAGAGTGAGAGAAATTAAACTCCGAGTTGTAGAAAGGTTTTCAGGAGGTTGGGAGACGGGTTGCGGAGTTTAGGCAGCATGGTCTCGTGAATCAAGGTCACTCAGGATGAGTGAGGGTTGGGTTGCTATGAGTTGAAAGAAGTTACTATTATCCTGAGGAAATTAAAGATGATTAAAAGGAGATGGATTGGTTAGCCATGATGGAATGGTGCCTGTTCAACAGTAATCAGTTCCTTCGGTATGATTGAGTACGTGTATGGTTTGTGCAGATGTGTGTGGGGCTCGTCGGCCGTCGTAATAGATTTCAATTGGAAGCATTCAAGTGCTATGTCCTGTCAGGTGTAGGCGGATCCCGGAAGGTTTATGGTGGTTTAGACAACTACTTAAGGATTTGCATGTATTGCAATTGTGAGAGCTCACTTGTGTGTTGTTATGGTTCTCATGAGTTGAAGAAAATAAAAGATTTCTATATGTGGTGAAGTGTTCACCCTATTAGTGGTTCAGGAGTTAGGACGGAATTCTTGTGCCATCCCTTATCGGCATGTTAGGTGCAGTAAGCAGTATGTAACTGGACTTAAGAATCGAGATTGCAGTTTGTGTTGACAAGGATGTCATGAGCTCGGATGAGCAAGGAAACTGTTGTTGTCTTCAATGTCACCTGAGATCGGTGTTGGATAAAAGAGGCTTTGTATCCTGATTACGTGTCATTAAATTGTTTTGTAGCCTTAGGGTGGTCGGTAGTATGGATCTACATACTGGCTACCTGTGTGAAAAGTCGTGGGAGAGTGACCACGGGAAGATTATGTAAGTGTGACTTGTAGTCACCTGATTGATTAAAGATTTGGACTAAGTATAAGGAAATGCAATATTGCTTAATTGAGAATATATGCCTTAAAGGCGTTTGGTCCAGTTGGTTGTGGATTGTGGGGTGTTTGTCCCTGGTATGATGATCACTCTTGTGTATTATGAGAAAAAGGTTGGTTATTACGGACCCAGGTAAGGTTATCAGCCTAGTTCAGTGCAAGCATAATCGGCTTGAAGTGAATGAATGGATTTAAACAAGACTATGAGTTTCATGCGAGCCAAATGTGTTAATTTCTGTATAGCGCTCCTCAAGGAGGGGTATTGGGATATCAGGTCTTGTCCCGTCTTCGTCAAATTCATGTGATATTATGATTGTGCCGTGCATGTGTGAAACGGCTTGATAAATTCTTATGTGTTGAGATTCCGTGTGGCGATGAGGTTAAGTGAGCAGAATGGCTCTTGAGATTTAGATTATATATCGCAGCTCAGTTGTGCTTGAGTTTTTGCATATGGCTCTATCAGTCTCCCCATAATGGTATTATGCACTCAGCGTGCTTGTGACCGATGTCAGTAAATTGTATTAGTGAGCAATTCAACTCTGTGTATATATTTCTCTATGTAAATTCTATGATGGGATTGGGTGGCACGCCGGCACGGGTATGTTATTTGGATCGGGTTGCGCGTCGCAGCAGTGTGATGTTGAGTAAGACTCCTATAATGATTATTCTTGGGTTTTACTTCCTCTTTCTTTGAGGAAAGTTCATATTTATAGCGTGAGTCGGGTAATCCCTTCCTAATGTCGTTTCCTTATGTGTCGTGTTCGAATTGTGGCCTTTTGGCGCATTATGGCCTCGTGTGATACTGTTGATTATGCCTGGGGTGACTGGTTATCTGAGCAGTTCGTACTGGGTGAGACGAGATTTATAAAATTGGTATCAGTGTGTTAGGATTATGCGAGTATATTACAAGGGAGATGCCATTATTGGTTTGCAATGAATGATGATCTAAGCTTAAAGAAACGATTTCAGCCTGTGGTTAACTCTGCAGATGGTTATGAATTTCTACACATCTCCTCCGTTGTGGTGATATCGTCAGCATTATAGCAGAATATATGAATGTATCTTATAAGGTGACTTGAGAGCATCAAATTTGCAGAATTCTGGCTATTAAGGTTAAGGGAGCGTTATTGTGGTCAGATGATGGACCATGCAGTGTATGGTGCTGATTCGGCAATGGCACGCAGTTGTGTTCTGGTGCCTCGTGTGGTAGTTGATACGGTGTTCAAATATTAGAATCAGGCATGAAAGAGAATTTCAGGTGTTGGAACCGAGTTCAGAACATATTGTATGAATAAGAAGAGGATATCTTCAGATTTGATCAAGCTTGTGTGCTCAGCGGGGTTGTAGTAGCACGGGCAGGTGCACGAGGGGCTAAACAGTGATTTCACATAACTCCAGAGCAGTTCTTGGCGCGTTCGTGGGCGAACGTCTGTTTAAGTGGGGGAGAATATAACGACCCGACCGGCTGTTTTGAGCTCTAGCGTGTCGTTCAGCGGTTGGAAGTCATGAACAACTTCATTTCAGGTATATCGACTTGTGCGGATGGTCGGAATTGATATTCAGGAAGATCGGAGTTGAATTGAAAGGAAAATATTCATTTCAGAGGCCTTAAGTTGAAGAAATTGAGTAAGATTGGAATTTTTAGTAAACAACCTCGGAATCAGGATCTGAAGGTTCTAGCAGGTTCGTATGATGATTTCGACTTGGGCGTATGTCCGAACCGGGTTTTGGATAACCCGGGAGCATTTCGGCGTATAATGTGGAAGTTAGCATTTTTGAAGGAATTTCCTAAGTTTGGCTTGAAGAGAATTTTATAGATATTGACGTCCGTTTGGGATTCCGAGTTTGGGAATAGCTTCTTATGGTGATTCTGGGGTTTGGAGCGCGATCGGAAGTGAATTCGGATATCCGGAAGTCAATTTAAGGTCATTTGGCTAAAGATAAAAAACTGAAGGTTTTTGAAGAATTCGACCGGAAATGGAAATTTTGATACCGGGGTCAGAATGCGATTCTGGAAGTTGGAGCAGGTCCGTAATGTCTAATATGACTTGAGTGAAAAATTTGGGATCAATCGGGCGCGATTTGATAGGTTTCGGCATCAGATGTGAAAGATAGTAATTTCCAAGTTCTTAAAGTTGAATTCCGATGCGATTAGTGATTTTGGCGTTGTTTAAGACGATTTGAAGCCCCGAGCAAGTTCGTGGGATGTTATGGTACTGAGTCATGTGTTTGGACGAGGTCTCGAGGGCCTCGGGTGTGTTTCGGGCCATTTTTCTTCTATTTTGCTGCTGCTGTTTTCTGGTGTATCTGGTGTGCTGTGCGATCGCGGCCATTGAAACGCGATCGCGGAGAAGAAATTAGAGGGCTGGAATTTTTGCTTGTGCGATCGCACATGAAGGTATGCAATCGCACAGAATGAAAATTTAGGCTGCAGAGAATTGGCCTGTGCAACCGTAGGTGATCTTGTGCGATCGCACAGGGTACACTTGGAGGCTTCTGGGACTTAGGCTTGTGCGAACGCATGAGGACTTATGGGAACGCACAAGAGGAATTTTGGAGGCAGCATGGAAGGCATGTGCGATCGCGGAGCCTGTGGTGTGATCGCACAGTGTCGGTTCTGGGCAGTGTTGATTTAAGAACGTGGTTTTGGCATTTCTCCCTCATTTTACATATGCCATGGACGGAGTTTGAGAGCATTTCAAGGAAGATTTCAACCAAGCTTCAGAGGTAAGATCATTCTACTTATTTCCAAGTTGAATATAAGATTATATCATGGATTAGAACATGAAAATTAGGGGAAATTTTTGGAAAAATTACTATTTCGAAAAAAACCTAGAAATTTTGAAATTTGAATTATAGCCACAAATTGAGCATGAATAATTGAGTAAAATGTGTAATTGAAATAGTAAAGCTTCTGGTAGGGATTTTCTTCAAGATTTTTCGAGGTTCGGGCACGTGGGCCCCAGGGCATTTTGGTCATTTCATTGGGTCGGGCTGAGGAACTTTGTAATATGAATTGTTTATGATTTATTGAGTATATTTTCATTGAATTATCGTTATTTGGATAGTTTGGGAGAGTTGCGCATCAATTTTAATCGTCGTAGAGGCTTGGAAGCCGGTGATGAATCTTCGGAGCGAGGTGATCTCCTTTCTAACCTTGTAAGAGGGAACTGTCCCCATAGGTTTTCTACATGATGTGTGTAATATTTTGTGGGGGTTGCGTACGCACCAAGTGACGAGAGTCCGTACGTAGAGGCTATAATTGTTATGTCCGGGTAGTTAGGCCCCATATCATGCCTTGTGTTCTTCTTGTGATGAACTGTATGTTATGAAATCCTGCTATGTGTAGTTTTGTTTCTGTGAGATTTACGGAATAAAGAATAAAATGGAAGGAATTGTTTTATGGAAAATAAAATAAAAAGAATTGTTTTACGGAAAGATAAAATGAAAGGGATTGTTTTACGGAAATAATGAATAGAATGAAAAGAATTGTTTTACGGAAAATAATATGAAAGGGATTGTTTTTACGGGAAGTAGTATGAAAGAAATTGTTTATGGAAAGTATAATAAAAAGGAAAGAATATCGTATATGCATGTGACCGCTTCGCAATTTACATTCCGCGAGCGATGTAAGATTCCCCCCCCCCCCCCCCC